>JADLZL010005810.1:0-191858 GCA_015844335.1 Chrysopogon serrulatus
TCGTCCTGAGACTGACTGGCACCGTGAAGCGAACCGGGATTTCAAAACTTGAAATACCGACTCTTTTGCCCCTCTATGATAGTCCCAGGATATTTCGGCTATCTGATTACAAAGTCATCAACACACAGAGTACAAAAAATAAGCCTAATACATAACACTAAATACAAGCCCTCGGGACTAAAATCAACAAAAACACCGATAAACTACTAGTAGCGTGAAGCTTGATGAACTTCAATCCACGGGCATCCTTGAGAGTAGATCGCAAACCAACTACTAATCTCAACATCACTGCAAGTCAAGAAATATGCACACCACCGGATGTGTGCGGGCCATGGTCGACACCGAATGAGCTTTGGTGGAAATAGAAAATAAAGGGATCTCGGTGATCCTAATAGTTTGTTTGTAGTTTGCATCGTAGCGCATGCAGAAAAACATCAATAGTATAGTATAAATCTTCTGTAATTCCCACCCCAAATCTCATTCTCACATCTCAACATCAACATGTCTCATCACATATCTCATCTCATATCTCACCACTCATCATCCCTCACAACACCCTCAATCTCTCGGTCTAAGCGACGAGGCGGCCTCACGCGCCCCTCGTCTCAACGGCCTCAAGCCGGACCTAGCCGGGAGAGAAAGCAAAGCACAAGAGAAGCTAATCGGTTGAACCCTCCACACGGGTAAGTGATCATATCCGAGACCGCGGCTATACGTATAGATTTATAAACCTCTGCAGAGGGGTACACTGTTACCCCACATGAACACCATCGAAGAATCACCATCAACGGTGAACACCACCGCCACAAACTAGGCCGATGAACACCAGACCTGTCCACCAACCGGAGCGAAGATATATAGACGCCACCATATAAGGTGGGGTCGTGTCATCGAGGTATTGTGAAGTAACCTCCACTCTCCTGACACTAATTGCACAGGGCCCAATGCACCAGCGTGCCTACTATCTCCCCACAGAGATTGGTGGTCGCTTTGCACTAATTTGGGCAACGAGCCATACCCATATAGGCATGTGGTGTGTACGAAAAGAACCCGTGATCTATGGTTGCAACCTACTCAGTCCTTAAGTTGGCTAGAGAAGGACCTCCCACCAAACCGTGTGCCTCCCAGCACTAGATGCACCCCTCAGAGGTGATCTAAACACTTACTCCTTATCCCACTGTCCCTCGTGGACTGCCGTCCCTCCAGGACTCTGTGTTCCCGCCACAGGAACTACCCTTGGTGCACTCCGTACACCACAACAACCTCCCGCTCTAGCCAGTATCTCCAAAGAAAACAGGTCGAAGGCAAGGAATATCTCCAGAACTCCTTATATCACCACCATCCACTCGGGATTCACCGCTCCCGTCGCGTATCAAACCAGCATATACCTCATGGGGGTGCCTCACGGCCAAACCCCAACCACCATCCACGTCACCAAACCATCACACATCACATATCAAAAGCATATATGTAATTATGATGGAGTAAATGCAAGCAAGCAGACAGGTATAAATATAAGTGGCGAGCGCGGAGCTGGGTAATCAGGGTGAAATGGTTTCAATCAAGGCAATCAGGGCTCAGGCAACAGCATGCAACTCCTATTCTAGCAAATGATCAAAAATAAAGCGCTAGCAATTCTACTTTGCAATGTCTAATAGGATTCTCTAAGTAAAGGTGCTGCCATGACACCCTGCGATGTCGAGGAAGTAGTGGTACTCGTCTCCAAGAATCTTAGAGTCGTCCATCCAGGAGTCTCCTCCATCGAGGCGCCCTTGGATCCATCCGGGCTCGATTGTCGCTACGCAAAAATAAAAGCCGAAGCGACTCACAATAAGAAGCAAATAAAACTGCAATAAAAACTTAGTCAAATAACCAAACCAATTGCACTAGGAGGTAGAGGAGGATTTTAGAAAAATTATGAAACTGGTTTCATAATTTTTTGGAGCTGGGATGAATTTTTGGTGAAATTTGGAAGTGGATAGAATTTCTGAAAAAGGCTAAAAGAAAAAAAGGACAGGGGAAAGAGCTGAGCCGCCTGCTTGTGCGGGCTATAGAGGCCTTGCTGGGCTAAAGGCTATGAGGAGAAGGCCTGCTGCCGCTGCTAGAATACCGGGAGCAGATAGGGTGTCTTCCAGGTGCTCGACGACGTGCCTGGCCGGTTCACGACGGAGTGAGGAGGCATTGCCTTCACGCCAGTGTGTAGAGCCATAGCTGTGGTGTCAAACTTGGAAGGGCGAGGCCAAGAGTTATGGCAAGGCGAAGCCTTGGGGCTGGTTTGGCTAGAAAGCGCCGTGCACGGCGTTGGTGGCTAAGTACCAGACGGCGAGGTCGCAGGCAGGGACGCTCGGGCGGTGTGGCTGTGTTTCGTTGCGGTGCTTCGGCACATGCTCGCGGATGTCCACGAGTAGACATCGGAAGGGCTTGAGGCCGGGTAGTGCAGTGGCGGCGGCGAGGCAACGACGTCGGCGAGCTGTCCGGCCGGCGCTTGCCGTGGTAGGCGAGCCGTTGGTGTCCAGCTGTGCCGCGTGTGTTGGCTGTGTGCCATGTGCGTGCCTTCCAGAGGAGCTAGGTGTACGTGTGTGTGTGTGTCCAAAGGACGTGTACGTGAGGAGCTGATGTGCTGGTGCTCCTGCAACGTGACCATGACGGCCGTGAGGTGGTGTTGTGCGATCGTGCAGCTAGCTTGTGATCGCGGGCCGAACTCAAGGTGCTAGCTGTTGGATGGAAACGACGTGTTCGAGGGTGTGAGTCGTGGGCGTCGGCGAGAAGCTCGCCATGGCCGTGAGCGAGCGCGTGGCGAGCTCGCACGAACGGCGGCGAGGCCATGGTGGGATGTGCGGGGTGGTGCTGCCGTGCTCTGGTGCGTACGTGCACTGGCGTACACCGCAAGCGTGGAGCTGCGGCGAGGCCACGATGGGCACGTGTGCCGCATCGGCGTCGTGCTGTGCGAGAGGGCAGCGGCACGAAGGCTGGACAGGCAGGGCATCTAGGCGGCAGAAAGAAAGGTTGAAGCTTGGCTGCGGGGAAGGCTTACCTCAGGCTCTTGGGGGCGCGAATCGGTGACGGAGCGACACGACGTGGCGGCTCGACGTTGCCGACGGCGAGGCCGGGGAAGCCGGTGTGGTGGTGGAGACGTGCGGCTTCGTGGCGAGGTGGACGGCGAGGTTCGGCGCGGTGGTTTCCAGGGAATGACGCCGCGGTCTTCGGCGAGGAGGTGGCTCGGCCTGCTGCTGTGCAGTGCGGCTTCACTCCAGGGTTCCGTGGCGTGCACTGGAGCGGAGGCAGGAAAGGTGCGGCCTTTCTGCAAAGCAAGGGAGACAGCATGACGGCCGGATCGGCAGTTCGGCAAGGCATCGTGCAAGACATGGACTTTGGGAGTCGCTGGGCTCACCGGAGACGTGAAGGTGGCTGTCCCGTGCCGTCGTGTGGAGACGAAGCCGGGACAATGCGATGCAGATGGACGGAACGAGGCGGGATGCTCCGGCGTTCACCGGGTTCACGGCGCCGTGCGGTGGCGCCATCTCCGGAGCTGCAGAGGGACGTTCCCGGCGAGGCACGGCGCGGCGCGGCGGAGTGGAGTCGTCGGCGCTGGACGGTCTGGCGGCGCGGACGGCTTCGAGAGGCGCCGCTGGGGCTGGATGGCTACCTGAGACCGTTGGGTGAGCGGGGACACCGGTAGATGGCGAAAGGTTGAAGCTTGGGTCGTAGAGGGCTCACAGGCGAGCTGGAACATGGCGAAGATGAGTGGTGGTGCTGCTGACGCGGTACCTTGGTCGCGGCGGTCTTCGGCGAGGAGAGACGAGACTGGCGAGGTGCAGGCCGGCGGGCACCGCGGCCTCGTTCTCGTGTGTCGCGGCGAGGGAGCAGGTCCCGGCTCCGCGGTGGCGGCGGCGTGGCACCACCGCGGCCACCGCGAACGCCGCGGCGCGGCTGTGCGGCACGCCGGAGGGTTCGGCAGAGTGAGGAAATCGTGGGGAAGAGGAGGAAGGGCGTGGCGGCGGCTAGGAAGAGCGAGATGGTGGGGAGCAGCGGCTGAAGGGGGGTTTTATATGCCGGCTGCTAGGGCTCGCCGATTGAGAGGGGCGTGCAGGGAACGGCGACGATTCTCGGCCCTCGCGTCGCGGGTACACGCGGCACGCATCCGTGCTGCAGTGGGTCGCCGGGTTCTGGAAAGCTTCTGGAGTCTAGGGCTCGGGAGCCCACCCCTCCAACTCGCGGCGCGTCGTGACGTCCTCACGGTCTCCGACGGAAAGCAGCTGGAGCGAACGGAAAGCAGGGAGCAGGCGCGGTGTGAGAAGGAAGGAGACGGGGTGACGAACGGCGTCGGACGGACACCCGACGGAGGCAGCCGTTCCCGTTCCTTGCTGTAGCTGACGAGTGGGCCCTAGCTGGTGGCACCTCCCCATCGTGCGTACAGAGCACGCGAGCTCCGTCCGAGGGGGTGGGCAGAGGCAGGGAACTGGGCAGCAGTTGGACGCGTTGGGCCTGGGCCAAGAAACGGCAGTGTGGACGTGCAGACTGCATAGTGCATGGTCACCTGCTTAATTACGTTCCTCACGTAATTTAGCTAACCAGACATCACAGGAGCATGCAGGTCGAAGGCTAGCGACGGCGTGTCTTCAGGTGTGTACATGAGTACATGCATGTGGCGTACAGGTTGCTAACTAGTATAACCAAGCAAGGAACATGTAGCTTGGTGGTTAGCAGATGGCTTTAGGAAGGAGGGATGCACGTTGGATAGGGGAAAAAAGGTATGCCCTATTTTTGATCTAGGTATATAAGACAAGGGATTACGTCCAAGCACAAGCAAGAACCAAAATACTCATGCATCTTTGCTAAATGCGGTGCACCAATTATTTAGGAAAATTTATCATGTTACGCTAATTATATTTTATTTAATTTTATAAATTGCGGTTCGGAGGGATAGAAGAAGAGAACATTTTGCAAAGCATTGGTCGGATACTATATGCAACACACATTCGGACAAAAATTTTAAAAAGTCAGGATTTTTATTACATAGGAATTTGCGGAATGTTACAGTCCTCCCCCCTTACAGGAATCTCGTCCTCGAGATTATGGTGATACTAAGTCGGCGAAGAGGTGGGGGTGCCGCTTCCGAAGCTCTTCTTCCTTCTCCCAAGTTGCTTCTCGCTCGGTGTGGTTGCTCCACAGAACTTTGCAGAAGGGGATGGTTGTTCTTCTGGTTTCTTTTATGGCTCGATCTAGGATCTTCACGGGGTGCTCCAGGTACTCGAGTGTGTCTTGTAGATCCAGGGCTTCTGTGTGAACCTGTTCTTCGGGCACTCGTAGGCATTTCTTCAACTGTGAGACATGGAACACAGGGTGCACTCCAGCTAGGTTAGCGGGCAGTTCCAACTTGTAGGCGAGCTTCCCAATTTTCTTCAGGATCTTGAAGGGCCCTACAAAGCGAGGTGCTAGCTTTCCTTTCGCGTGAAACCTCACGGTGCCTCGGAGAGGTGACACCTTGAGATATACGAAATCCCCAACTTCGAAGGCGAGATCTCTTCTTCTCTTATCAGCATAGCTCTTCTGTCGAGTCTGTGCAATCTTCAAGTTCTCTCTGACTTTGGCTACTTGTTCTTCAGCATCTTTTATCTTAGCAGGCCCAAAGAATTGTCCTTCTCCAACTTCTGACCACATGAGCAGGGTGTTGCATCTTCTGCCATACAAAGCTTCGAATGGTGACATCTTCAAGCTAGCTTGATAGCTGTTGTTGTAGGAGAACTCAGCAAAAGACAAGCTTTTCTCCCAATCTTTGCCATAGGTCAACACACATGCTCTGAGCAAGTCTTGTAGGATTTGGTTCACTCTTTCAGTCTGACCATCAATCTGAGGGTGAAAAGCTGTGCTATAATCTAATGATGTACCCATGACTTCATGAAAGCTCTTCCAGAACTTAGCTGTAAACTGGGGTCCTCTATCGGACACGATGCTTTTGGGAGCTCCATGTAGACGCAAAATATTATCAATGTAAAGCTCTGCTAGCTTATCCACGGGGTAACCGGTCTTGACAGGAATGAAGTGAGCCACTTTGGTCAAACGGTCAACAATTACCCAAATTGAGTCATGTCCCTTCTGAGAACGGGGAAGACCAACTATGAAGTCCATACTAATATCATCCCACTTCCACACCGGAATATCCAAGGGTTGGAGTAATCCAGCGGGTCTCTGATGTTCAGCTTTCACTCTCTGGCAGATATCACAGCGTGCCACATATGAAGCTATGTCAGCCTTCATAGACTTCCACCAGAACCGGCTTCTAAGGTCACAATACATCTTGGTACATCCAGGGTGGATTGAGTACTTTGAGTTATGTGCCTCTGATAAGATAGCATCTCGAATCTGTTGGTCTTGGGGAACACAAATCCTCTGTTTCAGCCACAAGGTTCCTTGTTCATCAACTCTGTAGTCTTGGTGGTGACCCTTCTTCATAGAGGCCTTTATCATCTTGATTTCTGAGCACTTCTTCTGAGCTTGTCGGATCTGATCTTCAAGAGTGTAAGTGACTCGAAGTGTATGAAGGTGGCCACCGTCAAAAGCTTCCAATCTCAGCTTCTCTAGCTCTTCATGTAACTCAGGTAATCGCTCTCTGGTAACAAGACTATTGCAATAGGTCTTTCTGCTCAAGGCATCTACCACAACATTTGCTTTACCAGGATGGTAATGAATCTCCATATCATAGTCCTTGATCAATTCTAACCATCTTCGCTGCCTCATATTCAGCTCATTTTGTGTGAAGAAATACTTGAGACTCTTGTGATCGGTGTAGATATCACATTTGTTGCTGATCAAGTAGTGCCTCCAAATCTTGAGGGCATGAACAATTGCAGCTAACTCGAGGTCATGTGTGGGGTAGTTCTTCTCGTGATCTCTCAGTTGTCGTGAGGCACAAGCAATCACTCTATCATTCTGCATGAGAACACATCCTAACCCTTGTTTAGAAGCATCGCAATATACCACAAAATTTTGATGAATGTCGGGTAAGGCAAGGATTGGAGTGGTGGTGAGTCTTCTCTTAAGCTCTTGGAAGCTCTTTTCACGTGCTTCATTCTAGACAAATGGAGCATTTTTCTGTAGTAGCTCTGTCATGGGCTTTGCAATCTTGGAAAAGTTCTCAATGAATCGACGATAATATCCGGCCAATCCAAGAAAACTCGATATCGGTGGCATTCTCGAGGTTGCTTCCATTCGATCTTGCTTCAATCTTGGCGGGATCTCTTTGCAACACCATCTGCTGTCAACACATGCCCAAGGAAGGCAACTCTCTCAAGCAGAACTCACATTTCTCAAACTTAGCATATAACCGATTACGCCTTAGCTTCTCAAGTACCACTCGAGGTGCCGCTCATGCGCTTAATTTGTTTCGAATAGATCAAGATGTCATCAATGAAAACCACAACAAACTTGTCTAGTTCTTCCATGAAGACCTTGTTCATCATGTTCATGAAGTAGGCGGGTGCATTAGTCAACCCGAAAGAAACAACCATGAACTCATATTGCCCATATCTGGTGACAAAAGCTGTCTTTGCAACATCTTCTGGTCTAATCTTCATCTGATGGTAGCCAAATCTCAAATCAATCTTGGAGAAGTACTTGGCTTTTTGCAACTGATCAAGCAACTCATCGATGCGGGGTAGCGGATACTTGTTTTTGATTGTGACGGTATTCAGACTGCGATAATCAACACACATCCGCATTGAACCATCCTTCTTCTTCACAAACAATACGGGAGATTCCCGGGGTGAGGCACTTGGCCTAATGAAACCCTTATCGATAGATCTTGCAAGCGCTTCTTGAGTTACGCCAATTCATCATTTGCCATTACGTATGGACGCTTGGCTATCGGTCAGTTCGGGGAACTAAGTCAATCACGAACTCAATGTCCCGATCAGGTGGCATTCCTAGCAACTCATCTGGAAAGACGTCTGGGTACTCACAGACAACTGGCACATCTTGCAATGTCTTCTCTTTCAAAGCATGAAGCTCAGCATTCTCTGCATCATCTAGACGGTGGGTAGCATCAATGCGCTTTCGAAAACCTTCGGGGTGCTCTAAGATAACAGATCGAGGGGAGCAAGAGATCAAACCCTTATGCTTTATCAACCAATCCATCCCAAGTATCACATCAATATCACCATCGGATTTTAGGGATTTGTTAGATGCGCCAAAAAATAAAGATCCTACTATCATGAGCTTCACTGATTTGCATTTCAGAGTGCAACTGACATCTCCGAGAGGAGAGCTGGTGATCATGGTTCGGCTTCTATGTTCAGAAGGGAGGGACTGTCGATGCACAAACATTGAGGAGACATAGGAAAAGGTGGCTCCTGAGTCGAACAAGACTACTGCCGGGACTCCTTCCACTTCTAGCTTTGCAAGCAATACGCCAGGTGATTCCATCACTTTCTTCGTTGTCACATGATTGAGTCTTCCATGATCTCTGATTGGTACGACTGGCATGCTTTGGGTTGCTGATCTGTTCTCAAGTAGTCCCAACTGAGCCGAGGGTTGATGCTGAGGACATACATGTGCTTTGTGACCGATCTTGTGACAAGTGTGACAAACCTCAATGGCTTGCTTCTTCTTCTTCTTCTTGCTTCTGTTGCACTTGATAGACTTTTCTATACTTGGCTCTAGAATAGGCTCAATAGGGTATGGATGAGTGATCCTCTGTGGTGGATAGTATAGCTGTCCCTGGTCTTACTGAGGTAGGGGTCCAGGTAGCTTCCTATCACCAACTCTAAGCCTTTGAGAGCTTGAGTTACCAACATTTGAATGAGGCATCTTTCTCTTCTCATTAGGGAGTGCTTCTTCATCTAGTGCAATCTGCTTCAGATCTATCTCCACGAGAGCAGCCCTGTTGATCAGCTCCTTCAGAGTCTGACAAGTGTGAGCGACAAGAATACTTCGCATGGCTTGAGGAAGACCCTTCATGTAGTAGTACTTCCTTTGCTTCTCAGATTCAGTGTACTCAGGCACATATCTCATCAACTGAATGAACTTGGAGGTGTACTCTCGAATAGACATGGTACCCATTTGTAAACTCCTGAATTCTTCTGCTTTTGCTTCCATAGTTCCTTTCATGAGGTGATACTCGCGGAATGCTTGTGTAAACTCTGTCCAACCAATGTTGGCAGGGTCAGGGTGGATAGCACAAAAGCAGTCCCACCACGAGTAGGCAACGTCTCTAAGCTGAAGGGTGGCAATGTTCACACCTTCCTTGTCAGTGCATTTCACTAGTTCAAGTCTTCTTTTGATGCCATGTAACCAGTCATCTGCTTCAATTGGGTTGTCAGCATGATCAAAGATAGGAGGCTACAACTTGAAGAACTCCTTGAGCTTCTTACTGAGAGGTGTTCGAGTGGCTCAGGTGCAACTGCATCAACAAGTTTCTGCAACACACGGGTCTGACGTGCAATGACTGTTGTCAAGCTGAGTGCTTCGTTCCCTCGGGTCCTAGATTCAGTCGGGGCTGCGGGTGTGTTCGGAGGTCATGCTAGGGTCAACATCCATCAGACTCCGCGGACTCAGACTCAAGTTGGAGTTGTGACTGCTTGGCCGACTGACTCGAGGCTTCCGGTTCTGCAATCGTGATGTCCTCCTGAGGATTGACTCCCAATGACAAGGGGGAAGGAAGGGTTTAGGTTAGGCTCAAGATTGTAAAAAACAGTTTTATTCTACGACTACACTCAAGCATAAAAAGCATAGAGCAACATAAGAACCAATCACTCAAGCATTATTACAGACCTATTGACTCAACTAGCTAGTCGAAAGGTATGGTAGGGAGGTTCTCTAAACGTCGGCTTCTTTAGTAGGGGTAGTAGCTTTCAGGAGCAAGGTAAGATAGGGAAACAAGAGTTTTCGCAAATAGTTTTTAAAGTAAATAGACTTTTTGGCTTCTAGACTAACGACCAATCCTAAATTTGCGACCTATTGTCAAGTATGACTCGATACCCAATTTGAAGCGAACCGGGATTTCAAAACTTGAAATACCGACTCTTTTGCCCCTCTGTGATAGTCCCAGGATATTTTGGCTATCACGGGCATCCACTTTTCAACTGATTACAAAGTCATACAACACAGAGTACAAAAATAAGCCTAATACAAAACACTAAATACAAGCCCTCGGGACTAAAATCAACAAAAACATCGATAAACTACTAGTAGCGGCGAAGCTTGATGAACTTCAATCCACAGGCATCCTTGAGAGTAGATCGCAAACCAACTACTAATCTCAACACATCACCGCAAGTCAAGAAATCTGCACACCACCGGATGTGTGCGAGGCCATGGTCGACACCGAATGAGCTTTGGTGGAAATAGAAAATAAAGGGATCTGGTGATCCTAATAGTTTTGGCTGTAGTTTGCATCCTAGCGCATGCGAGAAAAACATCAATAGTATAGTATAAATCTTACGTAATTCCCACCCCAAATCTCATTCTCACATCTCAACATCAACATGTCTCATCACATATCTCATCTCATATCTCACCACTCATCCCTCACAACACCCTCAATCTCTCGGTCTAAGCGACGAGGCGGCCTCCATGACGCCCCTCGTCTCAACGGCCTCAAGCCGGACCTAGCTTTGGGGGGAGAGAAAGCAAAGCACAAGAGAAGCTAGTCGGTTGAACCCTCCACACGGGTAAGTGATCATATCCGAGGCTAGCGGCTATACGTATAGATTTATAAACCTCTGCGAGAGAGGGGTACCTTTGTTACCCCACATGAACACCATCGAAGAATCACCATCAACGGTGAACACCACCGCCACAAACTAGGCCGACGAACACCAGACCTGTCCACCAACCGGAGCGAAGATATATAGACGCCACCATATAAGTTGGGGTCGTGTCATCGAGGTATTGTGAAGTAACCTCCACCCTCCTGACACTAATTGCACAGGGCCACAGACCGCGTGCCTACTATCTCCCACAGAGACTGGTGGTCGCCTGCACTAATTTGGGCAACGAGCCATACCCATATAGGCATGTGGTGTGTACGAAAAGAACCCGTGATCTATGGTTGCAACCTACTCAGTCCTTAAGTTGGCTAGAGCAAGCACCTCCCACCAAACCGTGTGCCTCCCAGCACTAGATGCACCCCTCAGAGGTGATCTAAACACTTACTCCTTATCCCACTGTCCCTCGTGGACTGCCGTCCCTCCAGGACTCTGTGTTCCCGCCACAGGAACTACCCTTGGTGCACTCCGTACACCATAGCAACCTCCCGCTCTAGCCAGTATCTCCAAAGAAAACAGGTCAAAGGCAAGGAATATCTCTAGAACTCCTTATATCACCACCATCCACTCGGGATTCACCGCTCCCGTCGCGTATCAAACCAGCATATACCTCATGGGGGTGCCTCACAGCCAAACCCCAACCACCATCCACGTCACCAAACCATCACACATCACATATCAAAAGCATATATGTAATTATGATGGAGTAAATGCAAGCAAGCAGACAGGTATAAATATAAGTGGCGAGCGCGGAGCTGGGTAATCAGAGTGAAATGTTTTCAATCAAGGCAATCAGGGCTCAGGCAACAGCATGCAACTCCTATTCTAGCAAATGATCAAAAATAAAGCGCTAGCAATTCTACTTTGCAATGTCTAATAGGATTCTCTAAGTAAAGGTGCTGCCATGACACCTGCGATGTCGAGAAAGTAGTGGTACTCGTCTTCAAGAATCTTCGTAGCCGATCAGCAGGAGTCTCCTCCATCGAGAGCGTCCTTGGATCCATCCGGGCTCGATCGTCGCTACGCAAAATAAAAGCCGAGAGCGACTCACAATAAGAAGCAAATAAAACTGCAATAAAAACTTAGTCAAATAACCAAACCAATTGCACTAGGAGGTAGAGGAGGATTTTAGAAAAATTATGAAACTGGTTTCATAATTTTTGGAGCTGGGATGAATTTTTGGTGAAATTTGGAAGTGGATAGAATTTCTGAAAAAGGCTAAAAGAAAAAGGACAGGGAAAGAGCTGAGCCGCCTGCTTGTGCGGGCTATAGAGGCCTTGCTGGGCTAAAGGCTATGAGGAGAAGGCTTGCTGCCGCTGCTAGAATACCGGGAGCAGATAGGGTGTCTTCCAGGTGCTCGACGACGTGCCTGGCCGGTTCACGACGGAGTGAGGAGGCATTGCCTTCACGCCAGTGTGTAGAGCCATAGCTGTGGTGTCAAACTTGGAAGGGCGAGGCCAAGAGCTATGACAAGGTGAAGCCTTGGGGCTGGTTTGGCTAGAAAGCGCCGTGCACGGCGTTGGTGGCTGAGTACCAGACGGCGAGGTCGCAGGCAGGGATGCTCGGGCGGTGTGGCTGTGTTTCGTTGCGGTGCTTCGGCACATGCTCGCGGATGTCCACGAGTAGACATCGGAAGGGCTTGAGGTCGGGTAGTGCAGTGGCGGCGGCGAGGCAACGACGTCGGCGAGCTGTTCGGCCGGCGCTTGCCGTGGTGGGCGAGCCGTTGGTGTCCAGCTGTGCCGCGTGTGCTGGCTGTGTGCCATGTGCGTGCCTTCTAGAGGAGCTAGGTGTACGTGTGTGTGTGTGTCCAAAGGACGTGTACGTGAGGAGCTGATGTGCTGGTGCTCCTGCAACGTGACCATGACGGCCGTGAGGTGGTGTTGTGCGATCGTGCAGCTAGCTTGTGATCGCGGGCTGAACTCAAGGTGCTAGCTGTTGGATGGAAACGACGTGTTCGAGGGTGTGAGTCGTGGGCGTCGGCGGGAAGCTCGCCATGGCCGTGAGCGAGCGCGTGGCGAGCTCGCACGAACGGCGGCGAGGCCATGGTGGGATGTGCGGGGTGGTGCTGCCGTGCTCTGGTGCGTGCGTGCACTGGCGTACACCGCAAGCGTGGAGCTATGGCGAGGCCACGATGGGCACGTGTGCTGCATCGGCGTCGTGCTGTGCGAGAGGGCAGCGGCACGAAGGCCGGACAGGCAGGGCATCTAGGCGGCAGAACGAAAGGCTGAAGCTTGGCTGCGGGGAAGGCTTACCTCAGGCTCTTGGGGGCGCGAATCGGTGACGGAGCGACACGACGTGGCGGCTCGACGTTGCCGATGGCGAGGCTGGGGAAGCCGGTGTAGTGGTGGAGACGTGCGGCTTCGTGGCGAGGTGGACGGCGAGGTTCGGCGCGGTGGCTTCCAGGGAACGGTGCCACGGTCTTCGGCGAGGAGGTGGCTCGGCCTGCTGCTGTGTAGTGCGGCTTCACTCCAGGGTTCCGTGGCGTGCACTGGAGCGGAGGCAGGAAAGGTGCGGCCTTTCTGCGAAGCAAGGGAGACAGCATGACGGCCGGATCGGCAGTTCGGCAAGGCATCGTGCAAGACATGGACTTTGGGAGTCGCTGGGCTCACAGGAGACGTGAAGGTGGCTGTCCCGTGCCGTCGTGTGGAGACGAAGCCGGGACAATGCGATGCAGATGGACGGAACGAGGCGGGATGCTCCGGCGTTCACCGGGTTCACGGCGCCGTGCGGTGGCGCCGTCTCCGGAGCTGCAGAGGGACGTTCCCGGCGAGGCGCGGCGCGGCGCGGCGGAGTGGAGTCGTCGGCGCTGGACGGTTTGGCGGCGCGGACGGCTTCGAGAGGCGCCGCCGGGGCTGGATGGCTACCTGAGACGTTGGGTGAGTGGGGACACCGGTAGATGGCGAAAGGTTGAAGCTTGGGTCGTAGAGAGGCTCACCGGCGAGCTGGAACATGGCGAAGATGAGTGGTGGTGGTGCTGACGCGGTACCTTGGTCGCGGCGGCTGCGGTCTTCGGCGAGGAGAGACGAGACTGGCGAGGTGCAGGCCGGCGGGCACCGCGGCCTCGTTCTCGTGTGTCGCGGCGAGGGAGCAGGTCCCGGCTCCGCGGTGGCGGCGGCGTGGCACCACCGCGGCCACCGCGAACGCCGTGGCGCGGCTGTGCGGCGCGCCGGAGGGTTCGGCAGAGTGAGGAAACAGTGGGGAAGAGGAGGAAGGGCGTGGCGGCGGCTGGGAAGAGCGAGATGGTGGGGAGCGGCGGCTGAAGGGGGGTTTTATATGCCGGCTGCTAGGGCTCGCCGATTGAGAGGGGCGTGCAGGGAACGGCGACGATTCTCGGCCCTCGCGTCGCGGGTACACGCGGCACGCATCTGTGCTGCAGTGGGTCGCCGGGTTCTGGAAAGCTTCTGGAGTCTAGGGCTCGGGAGCCCGCCCCTCCAACTCGCGGCGCGTCGTGATGTCTTCACGGTCTCCGACGGAAAGCAGCTGGAGCGAACAGAAAGCAGGGAGGAGGCGCGGTGTGAGAAGGAAGGAGATGGGGCGACGAACGGCGTCGGACGGACACCCGACGGAGGCAGCCGTTCCCGTTCCTTGCTGTAGCTGACGAGTGGGCCCTAGCTGGTGGCACCTCCCCATCGTGCGTACAGAGCACGCGAGCTCCGTCCGAGGGGGTGGGCAGAGGCAGGGAACTGGGCAGCAGTTGGACGCGTTGGGCCTGGGCCAAGAAATGGCGGTGTGGACGTGCAGACTGCGTAGTGCATGGTCACCTGCTTAATTACGTTCCTCACGTAATTTAGCTAACCAGACATCACAGGAGCATGCAGGTCGAAGGCTAGCGACGGCGTGTCTTCAGGTGTGTACGTGAGTACATGCATGTGGCGTACAGGTTGCTAACTAGTATAACCAAGCAAGGAACATGTAGCTTGGTGGTTAGCAGATGGCTTTAGGAAGGAGGGACGCACGTTGGATAGGGGAAAAAAGGGATGCCCTATTTTTGATCTAGGTATATAAGACAAGGGATTACGTCCAAGCACAAGCAAGAACCAAAATACTCATGCATCTTTGCTAAATGTGGTGCACCAATTATTTAGGAAAATTTATCATGTTACGCTAATTATATTTTATTTAATTTTATAAATTGCGGTTCGGAGGGATAGAAGAAGAGAACATTTCGCAAAGCATTGGTCGGATACTATATGCAACACACATTCGGACAAAAATTTTAAAAAGTCGGATTTTTATTACATAGGAATTTACGGAATGTTACACACCGCACGTCGGGATCTGCGTGTTGGTGGCCAATGGAGGCCAGGCGCGTGCTTCCATGTGTGCCCAACTAGTACCCCGTCCGTTTCAGAATATCTGCCGCCGTTTTCGAGAAATAAATTTGGGTAATTTTTATAAATATTAAATATCATTGATTAGTATCATAATTAGTATCATCGAAAAGATCTTTAGAACTAGTTTTTTAACAAAATTATTTGGGGATATAAATATTATACATATTTTCTACAAATCAAGTCAAACTTATGGTACGCATCCCACAAGGCGACACTTATTTTGAAACAGAGGGAGTACAAAATAGGACTACTGCACATCCGATCTTTTACGCAAAGAAAAATGATGAGGACATCACTCCTTCGGATACACTCAATGATCCTCCATTTGAACATTCAAGGTCCAATCACAAGAGCTTTCGCGGCGACAATTAAATTTTGGTGAGCTCGTTCCTAAGTAACTCTTTATATGATTTAGAGAATAGATTGCTATCTAATGATTATATTATGATTAGGAATCATGGAGAGGACCCGGGAGATACATAGAGGAGGGCTTGGAGGCGTGGAGGACCAGCAAGGGCGCTCAAGTCAAGGTGGAGGCCCGGACCAAGTCGACTTCGAATCCATCGCGGAGTCCGGGAGTAGTCTGTACTAAATTGGACGCCCGGGATGCATCCAGATTCGAATTGGACGTTCTTGACTCTAAAGAAAGATAACGAAAAGACCTTTCCAATGAGTTTTGTTGGAGGCCCAAATTCATCCGAGTCATCGGGAATCGTCCGAACAAGTTGACGCCCGAACCGTCCCGATCTTCGCGACGTCGTATTTTGGTCTTTGGGCCTTGTATCGAGTTGGAACCCATTAGGGGTGCGGGCCCGGGGGGGTCTTGCACGACCTTAGACTCTTTATAAATAGTAGCCACCGCCCAAGTTAGGGTTTGGGTTTTGCTTAGATTAAATCAAGAAACAGTTTCGCCGTTTCATCGGTTTGTGAGACCCCAACTCGTGAGCTTAATCATTCATTTGCAAATTGGTTGCTTTCTTCCTTGTTCTTGCTTGTGTTCTTCGATTCGCGAGGCAAGGATTAGCCTTCTTGGTGAGGTCAACCGTGCAACGCCGGTTGATAACCAGAGAAGACGTGGTACTGCGATTTGGGGGTTTCGGATCGTCTTTGTCCAGGAAGCCGGATCGACTTGTGTCTCGTTTTCGCCAAATCGAGAGTTATCGAGAACCTTTCGGAAGATCGGGAATCCTTGTTCACATCAAGTGGTATCGAGCTTCAAGTATACCGTCAGGTTCATATCCCACCCTAGTTTTGAGTGTTTTCGCCTTCGTCCTATAGTCCCTTTGCCCTTTTATTTTCATGTCCTATAACCTTCAGCGCCATAGCCTTTGCATATTTCAGGGCCAGAGTACGTCGTGTTGACTTTGTGTCCTGGTCGAGGTCTTGTTGCTGGTTAGGTCGTGCTAGAGTCCATTGTGTGTGTTTATCCCCATTGTATCTATCCCATCCACGTCCCCTAAACAACAAGTCGAATCCACTACATTACTCGACTTGCCCCGCTAGCCGCCTTGTGTAATCTCTCGCCACCGCGCTAACCGTAGATAGGTTGCCACCCATTTGTTATTTCACCCGCATCGCAGCTCTCCTTACATCATCCGGTGAATACCGTGATCGGTGTTGGAGTTTAGGGACGCTTTGCCCTAACCGCCGCCCGTGTTGTGCCTTAGGGAAACATAACTTGAGATACCTTTGGTAAAACAGGCATAACTTTTCGCTCGGTTATCAGAAAAATCAGAAAAAAATTCGGCAGCTTCTTGACACCATTTGGAGGTGACCCAAACTCGCCTTCGGCCTGTTTGGTTTCATTAAAATTGCCAAAAAAATTCAGAAAAATAAAGAAAAAAATTGTCAAGGTTTCTGCACGCTTTTCAGAGAACGTGCTGAATTTCTATAGACCACATTCCACCTCAGTTGTAGGTGCCAATTTTTGTGGTTACATCTTTTTGTGATCCTTGTTCAGAGAAAAATATAAAAAAATAGTGAAAAAAAAAAATTGATTTCTACTAGTGCCTTTTACAAAAATCCGAGGAAAATTCAGGAAAAAAGGAAAAATCTGAGCTCGGTTGTCGGTGTTGTGCCTTGTTTCTATTGCTCTTGCTATCCATCATACTTTTTTTTCCTCCATCTTATTTGGTCACACACATCTAGAACTTGGAGCATTTTAGGCCGGCAACAAGAACGAACACTGTGGACTATAATTCAGCATTACTATCTGTCTCGACTTGTGTTCCCGAGATATACTATCTGTCTCTTTTGTGTTCCTTCCAAGCTCCACATTCTTCTAGACAAGCACAGGTTTGACATTCCCGCAATAGTGGTCTACGACTTCTGGTGTCCTTTGTCTTCTTTGGTAAGAACATTTGTGAGAGCTTGGTAAGAAATAATTAGTTTGTCGATCCCGAGAGACACCACTCCACCGTTCATAGTAGAACTTTTAGGGATAACCTTCACCGTTTGTTGCTTGTGTTTTGTGTCTACAATGGCGGGGTGGACGGCGACGCTAGTTCTCCCAAAGAGTTCTCGTGAGTGTGTCGACCAAGAGCAACTACAACTGTTGTAAGTAATGCTCAGAAGGAAATGAACGAGGCAGTCACAAAGGCTGTAACTACTGCGCTCATTGAACTCAAGATCGGCAACACACTTGAGAGATTGGACAAACGATTGTCCACACTGACCGACAGGGGTAGTTGCCTTAGAAGTTCAGCCACCTTTGAAGAAGATAATGGAGGCGGCGACGCTGGTGATGAGATCTATGACACCAATGGTAATGTTGATCAAGCAAAGCGACAAGGGAAAATAGATTACGTCGACGTCTTCGCAACAACACCACAGGTATGGGTGGCACCCGCCATCGAGGTGATCGTGCTCATGCTCCTCGATGATCCTTATGCTAAGGTCAAATTTACCATACCTTCTTTTTCGGGACATTATGATCTTTGAGGGATACCTTGATTGGGAGATGACAAGAGAGCAAAAATTTAGTGCCCACCTTGTGCCCGAGCAACATAGAATTTGACAAGCCACTAGTGAATTTAAAGATTTTGCGATCATTTGGTGGACAGGTTTAGTTTCAGATAACTGCCAACCTAGAACTTGGGAAGAGCTTAATGTTGCTATGTGTGATAGATTTGTGCCGCCATCATATCATAGGGATCTACGTAAGAAATTGATGCGCTTTAGAACAGGGAGATAAATCTGTGCAGGATTACTATGGTGAGCTTCAGAAAGGATTGATGCGTTGTAGCATAGTAGAGGGAACCGAGGATTCTATTGTTCATTTTTATTCAGGATTGAGTGAGGAAATTCAGAACATAGTTGATTATAAGGATTTTAACACTTTGTCAACCAATTGTTTCAGTTTGCTATGCTTGCGAGAGAGAAGGAGTTGCGAGGGGACGTAATAAGCGGGGGCAAAGGCAAGGTTGGCACCTCGTACACTCCACACTTGGCGTCCTCCTTGGGGCTTCCCAAGGCATCCTCTTTTCGGACGCCTCTACCAACGAACAGACAGACACCTACTTCGCGGACATCCGGTTCAGGTAAAAATTCTTTGCAGGAACCTTCGAAGAGTGCATCCTCCGTTGCTTCAATAGGGCGCACTCCTAGCATTCAGTGCCACCGCTGCCAAGGATTCGGTCATGTGCAGAAGGATTGCCCTAGTCAGCGGGCATATATTGCTACAGACGATGGGTACATCAGCGCCTCTGACATTGAGGAAGAGGATGAAGAAGATCCAGGTGTGGAGGTGGACAATGAAGTTTTGGGTACCGATGACACGACTACCTACTGAAGCGTCATTGTGCGCGAGTGCTCAAAGACAAAGGTACAACAACCAGAGAAGCTGCAACGCCACAACTTGTTCCAGCTGTTCTTCGTCATCAACAATCGGCGAGCACGTGTCATCATTGATGGAGGTAGTTGTCAAAATTTGGTGAGTTCAGATTTGGTCAAGAAGCTTGGCTTGGCCACACGCCAACACCCCCATCCCTATAACCTACAGTGGTTTAATGATGCGGGCAAAGTTAAGGTAACACAAACTTGCAGAGTTTCTTTTTCCATTGGTTCCTATCGATTATGCTGATTGTGATGTGGTACCTATGGAAGCTTGTTCACTTTTATTGGGTCGTCCTTGGGAATTTGATAATGATGCTATGCACCATGGTAGAAGTAATACTTACACTTTTATGCATAAAGGAAAAAAAATTACTTTGGTTCCTATGACCCCTGCTGAAATTGTACAAGCTGAAAAAGAACACGCTACTAGTTTGCATGATGCTAAATCTAAAAATCAGCAAGTTGCTAATTCTATTTACCCACCTAAAACAGATAAGTCGGCGCCTAATTCTAAGGTTGAGGGAATTAAATTAAAGGGTGCTGCTATGCTTGCAACAAAAACTGATCTTGCTGAAATTTCTAATGATGATATATGCTATACTTTGGTTTGCAAGCGAGCCTTGTTTTCGCTTGAAGATGTTGTTAGTTCGATGCCTCCTATTGTTACTAACCTTTTGCAGGAGTATGAGGACATTTTTCCAGCCGAGATACCCCCAGGGCTGCCACCTATGAGAGGAATAGAGCATCAAATTGATTTGATCCCGGGAGCAACACTACCAAACCGAGCTGCTTATCGAACCAACCCCGAGGAGACTAAGGAAATTCAGCGACAAGTCCAAGAGCTTTTGCACCGCTGGTATGTACGTGAGAGCCTTAGTCCTTGTGCCGTTCTGTGATTTTGGTTCCTAAGAAAGATGGTTCTTGGCGTATGTGTGTTGATTGTAGAGCCATTAATAATATTACTATTAGATATCGTCATCTAATTCCTAGGCTTGATGACATGCTTGATGAGTTGTGTGGCTCTGTAATTTTCACAAAGATAGACTTGCGTAGTGGCTACCACCAAATTAGAATGAAACTTGGAGATGAATAGAAAACAGCTTTTAAAACCAAATTCGGGTTGTATGAGTGGTTAGTAATGCCTTTTGGTTTGACTAATGCACCTAGTACTTTTATGCGCTTAATGAATGAGGTTTTTAAGAGCTTTCATTTATACGATTTGTGGTAGTTTACTTTGATGATATCTTGATTTACAGACAAGTCTTTGGATGAACATATGGGACACTTACGTGCTGTTTTTAATGCTTTGCGTGATGCACGTTTATTTGGTAACCTTGAGAAGTGCATCTTTTGCACGGATCGAGTCTCTTTTCTTGGCTATGTTGTTACTCCACAGGGAATTCAAGTGGATGAGACAAAAATTGAAGCCATAAAGAGTTGGCCAGTGCCTACAAGTATCAGCACAGGTGAGAAGTTTCCTTGGTCTTGCAGGTTTCTATCGTCGCTTTGTCAAGGATTTCAGCGCCATTGCTGCCCCATTGCATGAGTTGACAAAGAAAGGTGTGGTGTTTCATTGGGGTAAGGCACAAGAGGAGCCCTTTGACACTTTGAAGGACAAGCTTACACACGCACCATTGCTGCAACTTCCTAACTTTGGTAAGACTTTTGAGCTAGAATGCGATGCTAGTGGAGTTGGCATTGGAGGTGTTTTGATGCAAGAAGGTAAGCCTGTTGCATACTTTAGCGAAAAATTGCATGGTCCTGTTCTTAATTACTCTACGTATGATAAAGAATTGTATGCACTTGTGCGTTCTTTAGAGACGTGGCGTCATTATTTGTGGCCTAAAGAATTTATTATACATTCAGATCATGAATCGCTTAAGTATCTTCGCTCTCAAAATAATCTGAATCGTAGGCATGCTAAGTGGGTTGAATTTATTGAATCTTTTCCTTATATTATTAAACATAAGAAGGGGAAGGATAATGTGATTGCCGATGCCTTATCTAGGCGCTATGCTTTCTTGTCCCAACTTGATTGTAGGATTTTTGGACTTGAATCAATAAAAAGAACAATATGTGCTTAATCCTGTTTTTAAAGATGTGTTGCTGAATTGTAAAGAGGGACGTACATGGAACAAGTTTGTGATCAATGATGGTTTTGTGTTTAGAGCTAACCGTCTATGCATTCCAGTTGGTTCTGTTCGTCAAATGTTGTTGCAGGAAGCACATGGAGGAGGTTTGATGGGGCATTTTGGTGCTAAGAAGACGGAGGATATGTTGACCACATACTTCTTTTGGCCAAAGATGAGGAGAGATGTTGAGCGGTTCGTGGCACGCTGCACTACATGTCAAAAGGCTAAGTCTCGCTTGAATCCACATGGTTTGTATATGCCTCTTCCTGTTCCTTCTATTCCTTGGGCAGATATTTCGATGGACTTTGTTTTGGGATTGCCTAGGACTAAGATGGGGAGGGACAACATTTTTGTTGTTGTGGATCGATTTTCTAAGATGGCGCATTTTATACCTTGTCATAAAAGTGATGATGCTGTCTTTATTGCTGACCTCTTTTTCAAAGAGATTGTTCGCTTGCATGGTATGCCTTGTACTATTGTTTTAGATCACGATGCAAAATTCTTGAGTCATTTTTGGCGCACTCTATGGAATAAGTTGGGTACAAAATTGTTGTTTTCTATAACTTGTCACCCACAAACCGATGGACAAACAGAGGTAGTGAACCGCACTTTGGCCACCATGTTGAGAGCTATTTTGAAGAAAAATTTAAAGATATGGGAGGAATATTTGCCTCATGTGGAGTTTGCTTACAATCGGGCGACACATTCTACCACTAAGGTAAGTCCTTTTCAGGTAGTGTATGGCTTTAACCCTCATGCTCCCATTGATCTTTTGCCTTTACCTACCACTAAAAGAACCCATAGTGATGCTAGCGCACATGCTGAATTTATTCGTAAGTTGCATGAAACAACTAAAGAAAATATCAAAAAGATGAATGAAAAGTATAGAATTCTTTGGAAGTGAAGGTAGGAAAGAAATTAAACTTGAGTAGGGTGATTTAGTATGGTTACATTTGAGAAAGGATAGATTTCTAGAGCTGCGTAAATCTAAATTAATGCCAAGAGCTGCTGGTCCTTATAAAGTTATTGAGAAAATAAATGATAATGCATACAAACTTGAGTTGCCACCCGAGTTCGGGGTTAGTCCTTCTTTTAACATTGCAGATTTGACACCATACTTGGGAGAAGAAGATGAGCTTGAGTCGAGAACGACTCCAATTCAAGAGGGGAGGATGATGAGGAAATCACTCCTTTGGATACACTCAATGATCCTCCATTGAACATTCAAGGTCCAATCACAAGAGCTTCGCGCACAATTAAATTTTACAGGTGAGCTCGTTCCTAAGTAACTCTTTATATGATTTAGAGAATAGATTGCTACCTAATGATTATATTATGATTAGGAATCATGGAGAGGACCGGGAGATACATAGAGGAGGGCTTGGAGACGTGGAGGACCAGCAAGGGCGCTCAAGTCAAGGTGGAGGCCCAGACTAAGTCGACTTCGAATCCGTCGCGGAGTCCAGGAGCAGTCTATACTAAATTGGACGCCCAGGATGCATCCGGACTCAGAATTGGACGTTCTTAGACTCTAAAGAAATATAACGAAAAGACCTTTCCAATGAGTCTTGTTGGAGGTCCAAATTCATCCGGAGTCATCAGGAATCGTCCGAACAAGTTGACGTCCAGAATCTGTCCTGACGCTGCGACGTCGTATTTTGGTCTTTGGGCCTTGTATCGAGTTGGAACCCATTAGGGGTGCATCCAGGGGGTCTTGCACGACCTTAGACTCTTTATAAATAGTAGTCGCCGCCCAAGTTAGGGTTTGGGTTTTGCTTAGATTAATCTGTCAAGAACAGTTTCGCCGTTTCATCGGTTTGTGAGACCCCAACTCATGAGCTTAATCATTCATTTGCAAATTGGTTGCTTTCTTCCTTGTTCTTGCTTGTGTTCTTCGATTCGCAGGTAAGGATTAGCCTTCTTGGCGAGGTCAACCGTGCAACGCCCGGTTGATAACGAAGAAGACGTGGTACTACGATTGCGGGGTTTCGGATCGTCTTTGTCCAGGAAGCCGGATCGACTTGTGTCTCGTTTTTCGCCAAATCGAGAGTTATCAGAACCTTTCGGAAGATCGGGAACCCTTGTTCACATCAAAAAATAATGCTAGGGGATCAAGGCAAGTGTTAATTTTTCCAGATGTTTTTAGCCAATAATGATTTTATACAACGAACTAGTACAACTAAAAGAACAGACTCACAAGAGATCGTTCACGTTTTTTTTCTATAGTCAAATAATAAGAAGAAATAAATTACCTATTACCCGAACAACAACAACAACAACCACCAAATCGGGCACCAAAAAAAGTAGGTACCTAAGTGGTTGGCATTGATGTCGACTTAAAAACCATTGACCTTGATGTTCACTAAAAAAAAAACTTAGGGGTGTTAAATTTTGGTGAGATAAGCCGGTGATAAGACAAGCCGACTGATTTTTACGTGAGAGAAAAAATCTTTGTTCGAAGGTCTTTAACCTCTTTCTTTTCTTCGTCCCGACCAATTGTCTAAACTGAAGATAGAAAAGGACAATGTTCATAGAGCCAACGGTTCACATCATATTTATTTTATCTAGCCTCATGTAATTATACAATTAAGAGATATAATTTGAGAAAAAACATAACAGGGGAGATGTATTTTATTTGTTATTAGACTTTTTATCAGTTTAGGAGACTTTTTTACTTTGTCTCTAGTAATATTAGTAGAATTAATGAGCAATACTAATCTATAACTTCTATAATCCTAACCCCACTAAGCTATTTCTCGGCCTCCCGATTGGTTGAAAGCTCATACGTGACGTCATCGTCATCCCACCCCCGCGGGCGCGGCTCCTTCCAGCGACGCCCCTCCTTTTGCCTTCTCTTTCCCTCGCTGCGCCGAGTGGACAATAGTTTCAAAAACTCTTTCAGCCCATTTCGCCGCAAATCCTCCCGATCCCGATCCCAATCCATCGCGATGTCCTACGCCGCCGCCTTCCGTGACGCCGCGCTGCCGCTCCACCTCCTGGCGCGCCTTCGCCTCCGCCCGGGTCCTCCTTCGCTCCCCTCCCCAGCCTGCCACGAGACAAAGCGACGGCGGCGGCGGCGGCGCCACCACGCCTCCCTCCGGTTCCCTTTGACCCGGCAAGCACCCTAGCCGCCGCCCAGGCCGCTTCGACGACGGCTGGGGCGGCCGCGACGCCGATCGTGGCACCCGAGCTCTTCCTCCCCCACCGATCCGCATTTGGTCTCCTCCCCTCCCCCGTCGCGATCGAGCCCCGTGGCCGACGGCGAAGACGTCGACCGCAACGCTAGCCCCCCCGACGCCTGGTATCTAGGCCGAGGCGGCGCCGGTCCGCGCGGCATCCCGTGGCGGCGCACGCAGACGCGACCTCCAACCACCAGCAACCAGAGCCCACCAAGGTGATCCCGTCCGAACGCCGCTTGCCCCCTTCGAACGACCCGACTTTCCGCGAAGGGAAAGTCCACAATCGAAGTGTAATACGACCATTTAAATCATATTACCCATATTCCAGTCGATAATCAAATCCATACAACGATAATAGAGTGCAAATAGAAGGTTTAAGATAACTTATTACAACGCCAACAGGCGCAAATTCCTGAGAGAATCAACTGGAACACCCCGAGGATGCGAGGCGACTTCTAGCCAACGACTTGGTTTAATTTAAACCCTCAACCATCGTGCTCATCGAGTAGTACTCCTCAGAACTCCGCATGCCAAAGTATCGATGCGATATGTCCGGCCACATTTCCACCCTATGCTTTGCTATGCTTTGTGGAACTGGATGCAATAGGGTTTCACGCAAGAGAACCTATATTTGGTCGTGGTTTCCTATGCAAAGTATATATATCAAGTATAAATTTTAAGTATAAAGTTCAGGTTTAAACACCACATCCACACACCATCATCCATCCATCTACTCATCCATTTCCACCCATCCACCTCATCCTCCACATCTCAACTCACTCAGTCGACAGGCCAACTCCCACTCGGCCCGCCTCAACGGTCATTGACCGGCTCTATCTCACAACACGGGGGAGGAAAGAAGGACTCATCTCACTATTCCGGCCAAAGCCACGGTCACTAGGATAGGGTCCATAGCCGACAAGTCGACTATGTATCGATCGATCAACCATAACACTCTGCTGCAGAGGTTTCACATACCCACAAGATCCGCCTTCCTCGCCGACCGTCGTCAACTAGGGCGATTCCGGCCGCTTGCTAGCCTAGGGCGATGCCATCCTACCTCTCAGCCCTGGAACACCCCAAGTATAGTCTGGAATGGCTGATACTGTGAGACACGGTGTGACATCCCGAATGTCACAGCGACCATGTTGTCTCGGAAGGGTGTGAGTCTCTCATACCCGTACCTCCCTACACACTTTCGGCCAATAGTAATGGCACCGCCCTACCAAGTAGTCCAGCCGTCTCGTACCATATAGAGCGAGTGGGATGTAAGTCCCGGTGGGTCCGAGTACCAGTAAGTCCTTAGGGTTGACTAAGCCAGGACGTCTTCACATGGTTTACCATTTTACGTGCCACCACAGCACCCCAACTCTAGGCTCCGCCCCTCAGAGGCTCACACCCAGCATCCACCTCATCACATGTACCCGCCACAGGTATTCTCATACAAGGACGCCCAGGTAGCGTCACACGGCGAGACTCGCCCTTGGCTCGTCGTATATCCCGGCTCAGTCGACTCAACCCTCACCCTCCACTCACCCAAGGCACACACAGCACTCTCACCATCCTCCACGCTCAGGTTTGGCACCACGTGCCTTACACGTATATATATATATATATAAGTGTATCACATCAAATGTATGAAGCATAGTAGAGTGCGTAATGATAGCAAGCAAGTGTCTAATCTATCGGCGGGTGAGCTTGGGGGGCAAAGGCTGAATCAAGATAGTGGCAATCAAAAGGTACTACCATGCATCCCTAATCAGGTAATAGTAGCAGTAAATAAAGCAATAGCAGTTCTACTCATTTGCAATGCGTAATAGGATCTACGAGTGTTGGGTGGAATGTGGCACCTTCAGAGTAGTCGTCCCCCAATTCCTCGTTGTAGTCACGGTCGTCCTCGGTCCTCTCCTCCTCCGACTCTGAAACGGCACGGATACAGTCGCGTTAGCGACTCCTATAGAGAGCACATGAAAATAAATGAACAACGAAAAGACCCAAATGCACTCAAACATTGCTCCAAAATGTAGAGCTTGATTTTAGATGAATTTAGGAATTTGGTTCACCCAATTTGGAGTTCGTATGACAAAGTTACGAATTTCCGAAGTTAATTCATTAATCTGAAAAAGAAAAGGGGCAAAATTCCCTATGGGTGACACGTGTCGAGCCGAGAGTGGTCCACTGTGTAGGGCTGACGTCATCATGACGTCATGGTGACGTCATCGATGGGTCCAGAGTGGGCCTCGTTGGGCCTGGCGGACCGGACTTGGGCCGGGCCGGCCCGCCACGTGTCGGCATTTAGCTCTGCCACGTCTCCCTGTTGGATATGGGCCGAGCCCGAGTCTATGGCTTGGCGGTTCATGGTGGACTGGCTCCACTGGTCCATGGACCGCAGGCACGGTGTACGGTGGGTTAGGTCCACGTCCTCATCCCCTCCCTTTGGCTTACTAGACCGGGTCCATGGCGCCATCTCTCCTTCTCTCCCTTCTCTCATTTTGCTCTCGACGCAGCTCTTGCCGGCGGCGAGCGTGCGACGGCGGTACCCCGACCCCTCGTCCTCTATCATCGAGCGCCTCGGCTTCAGTGGGTCAAGGCTAACACGGCGGGGTACCATACGACGGCCAAGGGTTCCTCGGGCAGGGCTGGTCACAGAGGCGGCTCGGCCGCGGCGGTGCTTCCGCCGGCGTCGAGCGCACCCGGTTCGGCGCTACGGCGATCCTCGGCTCCAATTGACGAGCGCATCAACTCCGAGAAGTCAAGGCGAGCTCGTCAAGATGTTCGGCGGCGGCTGCGGTGCTCTGTATGACGCTGGCCATGGCGCGGCGGCTTGGTCTTGCCGGCGCGCGGTGTTCGCTTGGGTACGAGCGTCACAGGGCTCAATTGGTGGCGTGGGTGTCCAATTGGTAGTGCATGGTAGTCTCTAGGTTCGTCGGTGGCGACCATAGCGCACGGCGGCGTCCGCAACTCAGTCAGCGGCCGCGGCAGAGCTCCGACGGTGCAGTGCTCGCGCGGCCGGGCGTGGAAGTGGTGCCCGGGCCTTGTCCCGTGCACGGTTCAGCTCCGTGGGGCACGGCGAACCTCGACGATCCTTCAACACGACGCGAGGTGGTCCAGTTTGGCGGGAACGACGGCGGCGTCACGGCAACGCACGGCGGTGCTCGGCAGAGCGCCGACGTGGGCACGGTTCAAGGCTCAGGGCGTTCCGGTGGCTTCCTCATTCGTCTAGCGCGCGCACGGGGTTCTACATGGCAAGGCAGACATGGATTCGGAATCCGTTGGCTTCCTAGCCTCTGGGTTTCGCCGGAACAGAGGCTCGCCACGGCATGGCTTGGCCGTGGCGGCGACACGGTAGGCACGGCTCGGTGGAACTCAAGGCGTCGTCTCCGGTTGGCAAGGGCTGGTCGAGTGCTGTGTAAGCGTGCGAGTGGTGTTCCTGGACCGGTAGTGGTCCTGGCCTACGTACTCCGGTGATGGAGCACCATGGCCGGCGAGCAGGGCTAGGTTGGAAGGGTGGCAGTGGAGCTCACCTCGGTGGCGGGGAAGAAAGGCTAGCGGTGCCGGGCGATTCGATGCCGTGGAGAGGTGGTGCGGTGCCGTGCAGAGCCGCTGCGTTGATGTAGTGGTTCGGCGTCGGCGTTCCGGCTCCGACAAGGCTTCGGCGGCGGCTCCCTTCCTCCTCCCTTCTCCTCCTCCTCCTTCTCGGGGTTTGTGGGGTGCAGTGGATGCCACCGAAAGTGGCGGCGAGCGAACTGAAACCCTAGGGCGCGGGCTTGGGTACTTATAGGCGGGAGCCGGTCACCTATGGCGGGATGGGACGGTGATCGCGGCTTGGCGCCGATCAGCGGCTATGGTCGGGCGCTAGGGTTGCCGGGCGATCGATGAGGGGCCCAATTGGCAGCGAAGCCGCCAATTTCGCTTGGCGACCAAGGAATCGGAGGCGGGCGCGTAAAGCTCAAGCGCTGGCCCCGCTGGAAAAAGGTTCACGCCGTGTGCGTGAGCCGGTCGAGCGTTGGTCGGCCTAGGTGGCGCCCATCCGTGGCTCGGGTTCGCGTCGATTTCCGGGCGGCTGACGCAGCCGAGGGCGCACTGTGTCTGCGCCGTGGCGCGAGGTAGAAGAGGAATGGAGCGGGGTCGAGGCGGGCCCCGTGTGTCGGTGTCCATGGTGAGAGCGGAAACCGGCTGGGCGTCTCCGTTCTTACGGGGGGTGGGGCGGCTCTCGCGCCGCTGCTTGTTGGGCCGGCCCAAGTCGCGGCGGCGGGAGAGAAGAGGGGAAAGGAAGCAAGCGGGTTGGGGCTGGTTTTTGCTTTGCGGGCTGCCTTCTTCTTTTCCTTTTTCTTTCTCTTTTCTAATCCTTTTTCTATTTTGCTTTACGGGTAATTAGTGTTTAATCATGGTTAATGATGTCGATTAGGGTTTGGTTAACTATAGTGGGGTCCATAAAGGTCTCTTGTAGAGTTTGGGGATTATTCCCATGTATTGGGATTTATATACATATATATGTGTGTATATATTTGTTTATTAAATGGTGTAGGTTTTATCAAGTTAAATAATTAATGATCCTTCATTAATTATTTATACTCATTATATTTATTTAGTTATTTTAGCACATCATAAAATCCAAGAAAAGCCAAATCACACAAGGTTGATTTTAGGGATTAATCTAAGGTTCATTTACATAAAATGTGGCACATGTGATAATGAGAGGTGGAATGCTCACATAAACATGGTAATGACCTAATTTAGGATTCCTTAATGCTAAGCTAGGGTTGGTTCTCTAGATGCCACACATCAAAACATGGGTTACTTTAAGAAAAATTTTGTAGTTGGTATTTTTGTGTTTGTGCAAAAATTTGGGTTGTTACAGTACTACCCCCTCATCAGGATCTCGTCCCCGAGATTAAAGTGTGATGTACTCCTCTGAGGGGTGGGGTTGTCGTGCTTAGTGATTAGATTCTTCTATGTTGATGCTTGTGTGAACATGCTACTTTCGGATGCTTAAATGCCGTAAACTAGAACATACCGTACTCCTGAGTCGGTGTAGCTTGCGCGTTCCTCGCGTTCAGATGGGTGAGGCGTCCACGAGTAGCCGATCCCTTGTAGTGCGACTTCTGGTGCGCAGGTGTAGCAGACTTGTGTGGTGCAGGGGTGCCATACTTCTGTGGTGCAGGGGTAACGATCTTACGTGGGCAGTAAGCGGCCTTGTGCCCAGGTTGACCACAAGTAAAGCATGTGATGCGCACACCGCTGGATGGTGTGGGTGCAGGGTCTCATGGGTGCCGGCATTTGGTGGGTCTTGTTCTTGCGTGGGGTGCTCACACGCAGCGATGCGTGGGCTGGGTAGAGCGATCCTTGTTGTAGCGGTGCAGGAGCGGAGGCGAGAGTGGCGGTGTGGTAGGATCCACCATTCTTGTTGTAGCGGTTACGGACTTGGAAGGCGTCTCACTGCGGTACCTCTTGTGCTCAGAGCTGTGGTACGGTCGGTCATACTTGTGCTTCCTCTCCCTGGACTCTCCTACGACTTCCTTGCGATCCTTCTCGATTTGGATGGAGCGGTCGATCAGTCACGCATGGTGTGTGGCTTTGGTGCCTCCCAGATTCACCTTGATGCGGGAGTCCAACCCTTTCTGTAGTAGTAGATCTTCTCTTTCTCGGGAGGACTGATAGAGTTGGGTGCATAGCGAAGTAGATTGGTGAAGCGGGTGGTGTATTCACGGACAATTGTCTCTCTCCATCTCGATGTTGTGAAACTCCTCAGCTTTGGCTTCCATTACTCCCTCTGGGATGTGGTACTCGGTGAAAACTTCCACGAATTCCTCCCAAGAGATGTTTGCGGGGTCCTCATGCGCATCACTTTGTAGCTATCCCACCGGGCAACGGCAAGCACACAGTAAGGCGATGCGTGGCGGCGACACACTCCTCGTCGGTGGTGCAAGTGGTCATGTCTAGTTTCTTCTCCATTTCCTTGAGCCGGTCACTAGCGGCGGCGGGTCGGGGTCGAGCCGTCATAAGTGGGCGGCCTGAGCTTCATGAATCCCTCAATTTTCATTTGGAAGTCGTTGTGGTGACCTCCATAGCGGCGATTTGCTCCTTCCACAGTGATGCCGAAGTTGAGTCTGTTGGGCTATCACCTCGGCAAGAGTAGGCGGCGGAGGTGGTGGGGGTGGTGCTCCTCCAACGAGGGACTTCATGGGCAAATGGGAATCTCATTGGTAGGAGGGGTTTGTTCACGGACGTCTTCAACTTCCTGGTCATAGGGAACGTGTTCGGCGCGTCCCCGTCCACGACCACGACCGCGTCCTTGACCACGGTTGCGATTCGCTCCACGCCCCATGGCTGGTTCGGGGATGGAGGGCGGCGGCCTTTCAGGCAGCGTAACGTCGTGAAGACATCGCGTCATAGCCATAAAAAGCGTTTTAGTGTATGCGTGACATGGGTTATAATAACATTATTTCACTAGTAATTAAGAGTTTAATCACTTTTCTATCCTACACTCAATCAAAGAAGCAATTAAGATCCATAAAGATGCGTTAAGAACCGATTCACTCATTACATGGGTTGATTACACAGCGATACCCCAAGCAGCTACGCCAGAGGATTCGCGAAGATCGTACTACGCGTACAGAGATATCGTCTTGCCAAGTCTATATTATTCTCTTAAAAGGATTCAACCTTGCTTGAGATAGGTCACAACTAAGGTCTTTGCAAGGTTCTTTTGCACTAGATCTTGTTTGGGGAGGTGTCTATGTACAATCTCAGCTGTCTGTAGCTCCAACCTTGTTGCCTAGCCTAGTATAGGTGGCCCATGTAGCTAGGGTTTCAGCTGGCTCATAGGTCGGCTTGGTCTCCAATGGGTGTAGACGGGCACTTGAATTACAACAGAAAGGGGTCTTGTTTGAACATTTCTTTCCAAAGTGGCTTTTAGGGAGTAAAGTCTGGGGGATGTCCTATAGGCCACCTATATTTCTAAGGTATTGCAATATTTCGAATGATAATGGTTAGCAAGTTGGTCAAAATAGATAAGCCTTGCAAACAAAAGTGTTGCGGGGTCGGTATATAACCGAAGAGAAGATTGATTTGTCTGTTTCTATCGTCCATTTCTAAGGGTTTCGTCCTAGGGTCAAGTACGGCTCTGATACCAACTGAAACGACCCGACTTTCCGCGAAGGGAAAGTCCACACAGTCGAAGTGTAATACGACCATTTAAATCATATTACCCATATTCCAGTCGATAATCAAATCCATACAACGATAATAGAGTGCAAATAGAAGGTTTAAGATAACTTATTACAACGCCAACAAAGCAAATTCCAGAGAATCAACTGGAACACCCCGAGGATGCGGAAGCGACTTCTAGCCAACGACTTGAGCGAAGCGACGAAACCCTCAACCATCGTGCTCATCAGAGTAGTACTCCTCAGAACCTGCATGCCAAAGTATCAGTACGATATGTACTGGCCACATTTCCACCCTATGCTTTGCTATGCTTTGTGGAACTGGATGCAATAGGGTTTCACGCAAGAGAACCTATATTTGGCTGTGGTTTCCTATGCAGTATATATATCAAGTATAAATTTTAAGTATAAAGTTCAGGTTTAAACACCACATCCACACACCATCATCCATCCATCTACTCATCCATTTCCACCCATCCACCTCATCCTCCACATCTCAACTCACTCAGGTCGACAGGCCAACTCCCACTCGGCCCGCCTCAACGGTCATTGACCGGCTCTATCTCACAACACGGGGGAGGAAAGAAGGACTCATCTCACTATTCCAGCCAGCACGGTCACTAGGATAGGGTCCATAGCCGACAAGTCGACTATGTATCGATCGATCAACCATAACACTCTGCAGAGGTTTCACATACCCACAAGATCTGCCTTCCTCGCTGACCGTCGTCAACTAGGCCGATTCGGCCGCTTGCTAGCCTAGGACGATGCCATCCTACCTCTCGCCACGGAACACCCCAAGTATAGTGCGGAATGGGCGATCTTTGTGAGACACGGTGTGACATCCCGAATGTCACAGCGACCATGTTGTCTCGGAAGGGTGTGAGTCTCTCATACCCGTACCTCCCTACACACTTTCGGCCAATAGTAATGGCACCGCCCTACCAAGTAGTCCAGCCGTCTCGTACCATATAGAGCGAGTGGGATGTAAGTCCCGGTGGGTCCGAGTACCAGTAAGTCCTTAGGGTTGACTAAGCCAGGACGTCTTCACATGGTTTACCATTTTACGTGCCACCACAGCACCCCAACTCTAGGCTCCGCCCCTCAGAGGCTCACACCCAGCATCCACCTCATCACATGTACCCGCCACAGGTATTCTCATACAAGGACGCCCAGGTAGCGTCACACGGCGAGACTTCGCCTTGGCTTGGCTCAGATATCCCGGCTCGATCGACTCAACCCCTCACCCTCCACTCACCCAAGGCACACACAGCACTCTCACCATCCTCCACGCTCAGGTTTGGCACCACGTGCCTTACACGTATATATATATATATAAGTGTATCACATCAAATGTATGAAGCATAGTAGAGTGCGTAATGATAGCAAGCAAGTGTCTAATCTATCAGCGGGTGAGCAGGGGCAAGGCTGAATCAAGATAGTGGCAATCAAAAGGTACTACCATGCATCCCTAATCGGGTAATAGTAGCGATAAATAAAGCAATAGCAGTTCTACTCATTTGCAATGCGTAATAGGATCTACGAGTGTTGGGTGGAATGTGGCACCTTGAGTAGTCGTCCCCCAATTCCTCGTTGTAGTCACGGTCGTCCTCGGTCCTCTCCTCCTCCGACTAAACGAAGCGGACGGATCGATCGCGTTAGCGACTCCTATAGAGAGCACATGAAAATAAATGAACAACGAAAAGACCCAAATGCACTCAAACATTGCTCCAAAATGTAGAGCTTGATTTTAGATGAATTTAGGAATTTGGTTCACCCAATTTGGAGTTCAGTATGACAAAGTTACAATTTCCGGGTTAATTCATTAATCGAAAAAAGAAAAGGGGCAAAATTCCCTATGGGTGACACGTGTCGAGCCGAGAGTGGTCCACCGTGTAGGGTCGACGTCATCATGACGTCATGGTGACGTCATCGATGGGTCAGTGGGCCTCGTTGGGCTGGCGGACCGGACTTGGGCGGGGCCGGCCCGCCACGTGTCGGCATTTAGCTCGCCACGCCTCCCTCGTTGGATATGGGCCGAGCCCGAGTCTATGGCTTGGCGGTTCATGGTGGACTGCTCCATCGGGTCCATGGACCGCAGGCACGGTGTACGGTGGGTTAGGTCCACGCCCTCATCCCTCCCTTTGGCTTACTAGACCGGGTCCATGGCGCCATCTCTCCTTCTCTCCCTTCTTTTTTGTTTGTCCGACGCAGCTCTTGCCGGCGGCGAAGCGTGCGACGGCGTACCCGACCCCTCGCCCTTCTATCATCGAGCGCCTCGGCCCCGGTGGGTCAAGGCTAACACGGCGCGGGGTACCATACGACGGCCAAGGGTTCCTCGGGTGGGCTGGTCACGAGGCGGCTCGCCGCTGGCGGCAGCTTCCGCCCGGCGCCGAGCGCACTTGCTCGGCGCTACGGCGATCCTCGGCTCCAATTGACGAGCGCATCAACTCCGAGAAGTCAAGGCGAGCTCGTCAAGATGTTCGGCGGCGGCCGCGGTGCTCAGTATGACGCCGGGCCATGGCGCGGGCGGCTTGGTCTTGCCGGGCGCGGTGTTCGCAGGTACGAAGCGTCACGGGGGCTCAATTGGTGGCGTGGGTGTCCAATTGGTAGTGCATGGTAGTCTCTAGGTTCGTCGGTGGCGACCATAGCGCACGGCGGCGTCCATAACTCAGCTCCCGGTCGGCCCCATGGCGAGCTCCGGCAGTGCAGTGCTTTCGCGCGGCCGGGCGTGGAAGTGGTGCCGGGCCTTGTCCGTCTGCGGTTCAGCTCCGTGGGGCACGGCGAACCTCGACGATCCTTCAACACGGCCGAGGTGGTCCGGTTTGGCGGGAACGGCGGCAGCGTCGCGACAGCACGGCGGTGCTTCGGCGGAAGCGCCGGCGTGGGCCGCGATTCAAGGCTCGGGCGTTCGGTGGCTTCCCTCATTCGTCTAAGCGCCGCGGGTTCTACATGGCAAGGCGGACATGGATTGAGAATCCGTTGGCTTCCTAGCCTGCGGGTTTCGCCGGAACAGAGGCTCGCCACGGCATGGCTTGGCCGTGGCAGCGACACGGTAGGCACGGCTCGGTGGAACTCAAGGCGTCGTCTCCGGTTGGCAAGGGCTGGTCGAGTGCTGTGTAAGCGTGCGAGTGGTGTTCCTGGACCGGTAGTGGTCCTGGCCTACGATACCCGGTGATGGAGCACCATGGCCGGCGAGTAGGGCTAGGTTGGAAGGGTGGGTGTGGAGCTCACCTCGGTGGCGGGGAAGAAAGGCTAGCGGTGCCGGGCGATTCGATGCCGTGGAGAGGTGGTGCGGTGCCGTGCAGAGCCGCTGCGTTGATGTAGTGGTTCGGCGTCGGCGTTCCCGGCTCCGACGGCTCCGGCAAGGCTTCGGCGGCGGCTCCCTTCCTCCTCCCTTCTCCTCCTCCTCCTTCTCGGGGTTTGTGGGGTGCGATGGATGCCACCGAGTGGCGGCGAGCGAACCGGAAACCCTAGGGCGCGGGGCTTGGGTACTTATAGGCGAGCCGGTCACCTATGGCGGGGACGGACGGTGATCGCGGCTTGGCGCCGATCAGCGGCTATGGCGGGCGCTAGGGTTGCCGGGCGACGACGAGGGCCCCCAATTGGCGCCGAAGCGCCGCCAATTTCGCTTGGCGACCAAGGAATCGGAGGGGAGGGCGGGGCGGCAAGCTCACGCCGCAGCAGCGTGTCCGCTGGAAAAGGTTCACGCCGTGTGCGTGAGCCGGTCGGGCGTTGGTCGGCCTAGGTGGCGTCCATCCGTGGCTCGGGTTCGCGTTGTAACCGACGGGCGGCTGGGACGCTATGAGGGCGCACTGCGGTGTGCAGCGCGCCGTGGCGCGAGGTAGAAGAGGAAAGGAGCGCCGCCGAGCGGGCCCCGTGTGTCGGTGTCCATGGTGAGAGCGAAACCGGGCCGGGCGATCTCCGTTACGCGCGGGGTGGGGCGGCTCTGCTGCGCCGCCTTGTTGGGCCGGCCCAGGTCGCGGCGCGGGAGAGAAGAGGGGAAAGGAAGCAAGCGGGTTGGGCTGGTTGCTGCTGCGGGCTGCCTTCTTCTTTTCCTTTTTCTTTCTCTTTTCTAATCCTTTTTCTATTTTGCTTTCTGGGTAATTAGTGTTTAATCATGGTTAATGATGTCGATTAGGGTTTGGTTAACTATAGTGGGGTCCATAAAGGTCTCTTGTAGAGTTTGGGGATTATTCCCATGTATTGGGATTTATATACATATATATGTGTGTATATATTTGTTTAGTAAATGGTGTAGGTTTTATCAAGTTAAATAATTAATGATCCTTCATTAATTATTTATACTCATTATATTTATTTAGTTATTTTAGCACATCATAAAATCCAAGAAAAGCCAAATCACACAAGGTTGATTTTAGGGATTAATCTAAGGTTCATTTACATAAAATGTGGCACATGTGATAATGAGAGGTGGAATGCTCACATAAACATGGTAATGACCTAATTTAGGATTCCTTAATGCTAAGCTAGGGTTGGTTCTCTAGATGCCACACATCAAAACATGGGTTACTTTAAGAAAAATTTTGTAGTTGGTATTTTTGTGTTTGTGCAAAAATTTGGGTTGTTACACCTTCCCTTCCCTGACCGCCGACGGAGCAGCTGAGCCCGCACAATGGTGAGGTTTCCCAAACCCGCCGTACCTTTTTTTTTCTGTTTGCCTTCACTCTCACGTTCTTTATTTGGTTGGAGAATTTGGGGATAGATGGGAGTTTATGGATTAGAGTTTGACAGGATAAAGAACGTGAGAATTTGGGGATAGATGGGACAGAACGCAGTGGCAGCCATGGCGTCCTCTCCCCCAGAGGCAGCGCCGACAGATGCAGCGGCTGGCATTGCTGGTGGCTGCGTGAGCACATCCAGGATGGAGAGACGGCCACAGTGTTGAGCCGAGGCGCTAACTGCCTTTCCCTTCATCGGAGTCGTCGGGATCTGGTGTGCTCATCGACGAAAATCTTTCCCTTTTCCCAATTCATTTTCTCTTCTTATTTCATTATTTGTTTGAGCCTATCATGAGAACTCGATCAATATGGCTGTCCTCTCCGTCAGTTACCAATCTCTCAATCCTTGCTTTTGTTATCTTCATCTGTAGCAATTACGAGCTGTTGTCAGCCTAGCATCTAGGGGGCAACGCATGGAGGGGGCTGCGCGAACAATCTGACTGCCATTGTTGGGTGCTGGTATGGCTATAGGATTAAGCGTCCAGTACTTGCCTGGAAGCTGTTCGATCGAATGTACATGTGCTTTTGGGCAAATTATTTCATTTTTAGTTCAAAATTATTGTTCCATTGAGTCTGAGAGGATTCAATTGCTTAGTGAGAAGTAAATATCTTATCTATCACCAAGGGACAAAGGAAGACGATATTTTAGGTTTTTCCTTTTAACTATCATGCTATTTTGTTGGGCTCTGCTATAGAGATTCATGTCTCATAATGATTTGCAACATTGATCTATTGTGAGACATAACATTTTAGGTACTAAAGATGAATTAACAATTTTAACCATCTTAGACTGCTGCTGCTGCCACCTTTTTTATTCAGGGATTGTTTCACATAATTTCCAAACGTAGGTTGTCTTCCTTCAGACTAATTATTTGTACTTCTAGATTTCAAGAAAACCATCCGACCATAGTGGTAAAAATGGAACTCGCCACCTTTCTGTACACTTTCTGTTCAGAGTTAAGATTCAGTAAGCTTCCTGTTACCATCAACCGTACCAAGTGAAGGCTATCAAATTTAATCCTATTGCCAGGGGACGACCAGGCATTCGTCCACCCTGTTGGCTTTAGAGTTATACGAAAGGAGAATTTATAATGATATCTCCCTTCAATGTTGGTACCACACACATATATACTAAGATTTACCTGAAGCTTATGATGATTGAAGCAAGTGTTTTTCAGTGATAACCTCACCTTTTGCTATGTCTGACTAGATGAGATTTCTTCATTCTATCTATTATATGCTATTTTATATGCTATTTAGGATGCCAATAAAGCAATAGTGTTATATCAGTAATAACTGCAATATATATATATATATATATATATATATATATATATATATATATATATATATATATCCAATTAGAAAGAGTATCTTAACTAGCAATTATATTAACTAAGCAAAAATCCTGTGTAAACTGGACTATCCTTACAGTATCTTGATCAGTCGCTTGATAGCCACCTAAGGGTGAACCAGATAACAGAGTGCTATTCTACATGCCTTATTCATTCATTCCCTTTGTTTATTTACTAATATAAAGCAGCTTATGCTTTCCTAGCTATGGCAACGTGTATATGGACATGTTAAGGTACACTACTTATATTCATCATTAAGTTCAACTATTCGTGAATATCTTGATTGTCTCAGCAATTAAGATATGTACAGAAAGTGTTAGTTTTTTTTTTTTTTTTGAAATCTAAGTGAGTGTTGATAGTTGTGCCACAGCTCACAGTTGTCGTCACTAACAAGATGATTTTTGGCTTGGGCTGATTTGCTAAACCCGATTCTACGGGAAGCTGAAAGGTGTAAAATTTCTCTTCCAGATTTGTATTAGCTGGTATTGTAGCAATTTGGTAATTTCATTTGATTTCTTCACTTTAGGATTTCTGCACAATTTCTATTGCTGGATTTCTTCTGTCTGTTTACTGGAACAGTTGCAGTTTGTTATCCACACCATGTAAATTTTAAAGTTTTGCCGAGCAACGTTTTGTTTAGTATTCCTCATCACTTATCTCTGAATGGATTTCACTAATGCCATTTCCAAATTTAATTAGGTCCTACTTCTTTGGTGATATTTCTTCAAAAAAAGAGATCGAGAAGCATATCTACATTTCCTATTCCATTCGTATTGACTATATCGTTGGAAATACTCTCATCTTTACATGTCCTACTGTTTTCTTTGGAACACCCTGTTCCTATGAAATTTATATAGTTAATAATCTTTTGTTTTCTATATGTAAATTGTCTCCCTTTTACTTTTTTTAGTTGTGATTTCTGTTACACATTCCTATATTTTTTTATGTTCTATTTTTTTTTAACATTCACACGCTCTAAAAGACCATTAACTGCAAATTCTTCACGCTTCATATAAAGTTCTTATTATAACATCTCTATTCCCGCAGCAACGCGTGGGGTATTCACCTAGTACATGCTAAGCCTACTCCCTCTCTCCGCCGCCCTTGCCCATAACCATAGGTTGCCCCACAAATTTGTTGACCATATACATATAAGGATGTTTCCAATAACATGTAACACTAGCTATAATTAATATAATAAATATGGTAAAGAGATATTGTAGCGGCCCGAGCATTTGTGCTATGCAGGGGATGGAGAGCTAAAGGAAATTGAGGGGTGGTGAAAATTTGATCAATTTAACCCTTTTTTATACTGTTGTGTGAGTGTTGCAGCTGCACTCACATCACTCAATATAGATCCGTCCGGTGCTGTGAGAGATGCATTATGAAATATGCGTGTCTATCTCTTGACTCTATGATAGTCTATTAGTTTTTACACCATTCAATAATTAAAGAATTAATTCAGCTACCTCTGAGCTAGATCGTTGTTAACGCTCTAACCATAGCAAGTTATATTTTATTTGATGGCAGTAAAGGGAAATGAAAGTACCATTTGATGGCAGTAAAGGGAAAGGAAGATTTTGGATGGCTCTTGTGATTTCTAGTGTCATCGAGGGAATTGACTCTTTTTGTTACCCTGTATTGCGATATATTTATGGGTTGTGGTGCTGTACTTGCCATCTGTATGTAGCTGTGGACGTCCCGGGCTAGTCCATTTATCACCTTGAACAGTTCGATCGGCTAGCCCCGCAATGGCTTCCAAGTTATTGTCCCACAACCCTCTTTCCCATGGCCCTCCTCGCATCCGATGAATTGCTTGTGCCATTTGCTCTCCTGTCAGCACACTGTGCTGGACCATGCTTGTTTCGATGTACTTATGTCCACCTTGATCCACGTGTGTTGGAGTAGATTGGATTAGAACTTAAACTATTTTCTACCATAATCCACTTCAACATCATAAATTCAGATGAATAATAAGAGTACATCTAAACAAGGCCATACACATATTCTGTGGGACGGTCATGGAGATGGAGTATCATACAGCTGCATAAGCAAGTGATCTTGCACACAAGATTATTAATACTAGCATATGTTCACCTAATTATGTTTTTTCATTGGACGTACACGCCGTACACGACCATAAACAGGTTACCACACACGCCATGAAACAACCGGACTAGCTAGTAGACTATATAAGCACACGCAATGTAAGATCATTGACACTAATTAACATATATATATACTTCAGCCACTTTCACAGGATGTACATACATGATCACATAAATATAACTTCATGCATGAGTATTTCTTTACATAAGGAATGAACAGCCGGCATAATCCCTTATGACCAAGAGAATAAGGCCACTATTACATCATTTATTTAAATCAAAACCAAAGGTGTTCAACTCAGTACTCAATTCTACCATTATTCGGCCATCCAAAAGAAGTATAGAAAAGAACTGCATAGCCCCCATTTTTAGCATATGACTAACTTAGAAAATCCGCTCATTGTTTTCTTTGTGTGCCGTTGTAACGGTGCCTAGTGACGAAGCCAGTGACCTTGACCTGACCGATAGACTTGTGCATGATTATATAGTATAATAATATATGAAGCCGCTCCATCAGAGTCCATACCTTGACCTGAACCAGATAGACTTGTGCATGATTATATAGTATAATAACATATGAAGCCGCTCCATCAGAGTCCAGACAATGATGATGTCTAAACAGACACATAGAGATGCGCAGGCAAACGAGGATGAGCTTGTAATAGGAGTGGCTCAGCCAGTGAGAGACTTGTAGTGGATTCCTTGAGCTCGATTGTATGAACACCAGGAAGCTTGGTCCACGTGAACCCTTGAAGAAGCCTTGCGAATAGCATTATTGTAATGGAGCTGCCAAGTGACACCCCTGGACATCCCCTCCTACCTGTGCTGAACGAGACGAACCTAAGGTCCAGCTCAGTGAGAACCACATGTGACATGTTCGTTCATCTTCAGATGTCGCTCTGGCCGGAACTGAAGAGGAGCATCCCAGACGTCTGAGCTTCGGCCAAGCCCCAGCCGGCTCAGAAGGACATGGCTGCCCTTGGGAATGAGGTAGCCGGAGACGACGACGTCTTCCATGGCTACGTGAGGGTGGGTTGAAAGCATGGTAGGGGTGCAAGCGGAAGGTCTCCCGTAAGCACGCCTTTAAATAGTTGAGGCGAGGCATGTCAGATTCTTGCACGAGCCTGTCCCTGCCAACGACAGTGTCCAACTCATTCATTGCTTTCTCCATGACCTCCGGTTTATTCATCATCTCCGCAAGTGCCCACTCAACCGCGTTTGATGGATTGTCAATGGTTGCATACATGACCTCCTGTACATGAAACAATTATTAGCATAGTGAATACCAAGTGACATGGCATAATTTTCTACCACCATGCATGAATGGCTATGAAAAAAGAAAAATAATAATTAACAAAAACCCTTATAAACTTACTGTCTAGAAACAAGGGTACTATTTGGAATGCAGCTAGCGTAGTAAACAAATATTAACATATCTTACCGATGTTTGTGCTCGTATTTCATCAAACGACAAGAAAGGTCGCCCTTGTGAGTCCTGAAGAGAGACTAGCGCATCAAGAAAATCTCTGGCCTCTCTCTTTTCACCGCGTTTGCGAAGACCATCCCACTCACGGATCCTCTCTTGTATGATGGGATCATGCAATCTGTTTATAGTCTTCATTACACTCTTGGCAACCTTCTTCTGGCCGTCAATGTCGAGGCCAGCAATCATCCACGTCCACGCAGCAGTACCAGCAGGGATGTAGTCTGAGACGGAGAAGTTGTACACGTTGTTGACCAGCGTGAAGAGAGCATCCACATGCGCCACCTCCTCAGGCCCGGGGCCGCCGCCACCATTGCCATTGCCAGCACCAGCAGCAATCGAGAAGTGTCTCTTGCCGAACACAAGGCTCCGTATCATGTTGCCGCAGAAATGTCGGGCTACATGGCGTACATCAACCACCATGCTGTTAGCCGCTGATGTGGTGCACTGGTTGTACACGAACCTGAGGAGGTGGTCGGCCTCCTCCACTCGCCGGTGTTGGAGCCGCTGCTCCATTGATGTGGACAGGATCTCTGAGGTGATCACCCGCCTCATCTTCTTCCATTGCTCCCCATACGGTGACAGGATGGAGCCCTTGTACCCGAAAGTGAACAATTCAGTGGCGGTTGTTAGGGGGCGAGATGCGAAGACTGCATCGTTCTTTTTGAGAACCTCACGGGCTATCTCTGGGCAAACAACTACTACGACATGGATGGCCCCAAGGCGGAGGCATAGGATCTTGGTGTTCATGTCCTTGAGAAGGCCATGAATCCATCGGAACACCGGACGCTTTGAAACCACACAGTGCAGGCTGCCGATGATAGGCAACCCAGCCGGCCCTGGCGGCAGCCGCCTGTGCAGCTGTGTTTTCTTGGACAGCATTGCTTTGGTTCGGTAGAGAAATAATAAGGCTAGGGCAAGAAAGGTGCAAAGTACTGTGAACGGAGCGACGACATGTGCATGGCTAGGTGGTGTAAGTGCCATGCTTGATGGTGCGTTGGAGCTAGCTCATCATATATTTTTGTGTTGGAAAGTACATGGATCTGTGTGTTCAGCTTAGTCTGCGGTATCTGGGCAAGGCTGCAAGTTTGTGTTGATGGTCTTGTTATGCTGTTGGTGAGCATATTATATAGTACTCGTTGATGAAGACCCTCTCGACCCTACCTGCTTGGTTTGGCTTTGCTGTTAGCCATTTTGATCAGTCTGATTTCGACCCCCTTTAAGTGTTTTAAATAATAGCAGGACAAACATTTAGCGGTGGTCTTCTCAAGAAACTATATATAAAAACCTATAGCAGTTATAACGGAAGCCATTTCATTAGCAGTTTACATAAAATAATGAAAAATATCAATAAACCCATACAAACATTTAACTAAAGAAATTTATAAACACATTCCCGAATACATGCATGCATGTACATGTTCTAGAAGAACATGTCTCCATGTCTATGTTACATAACATTCACTAAATTAATCGAACATCCTCACGGCTACAATCACATTTTTTCTTTAAATTAATCCTTCAATACTCAATGGTTTATTATACATATTTTATTAAGTAAAGAGCACAATGGATATGCATATTTGTAGTCATCTAGAAATGTTTGCCTCGATTAGGATTAGTAGTGCTAAAAAATTTCATGGCTAAACCAAAAATAGTAGAAGCCAAAGTGTTATTAGTGGCCACAGCGAAACAGTTGGCTACCACGTGTTGCACTCGGGGAAGGTTCTTCCCCAAGTGTAAATGGGCCTTCCTCGAGTGCAACTGACACTTTTACACAAAAAAAAAAGAGTGCAACTGACACTCGGGGAAGAACTAGCCTGTGCACGCTTCTATTGTGAGGCCTAATCCCACCATATTAGCTACAGAACACTTGGGTCATATGGTCCAATACTAGAACGCTAATAAGCTGTTGCTCCCCATGTCCTAAGAGCAAATCTGATGTCGATGTGTTATAGCCCTCAACTATCATACACTCAAGCCCTAATATTAACTGTTTGGTGATATTGTTGCACCTTAATACCTTTTATCAATAACTTTGGTTGTGGATGAAAAATAGTGCAAGCATGAATAATGTTTATGCTAATGTTGTAATATGTCACAACAAGGTTTCAGTGCGCTTTCAAATATACTGGAAGCCTTCACTTATGTATGTGTCAACTTGGTGAATATTTGAACATTCTTGGTGTAGGGTAGTACTAGTTCAAACATGACTCGTAAAAATCAACACACGACAAGCCCTAGAGATTTGCTTTGGCTCTAGGGACAGGCCAGTTTCGGGGTGACCAGTTTCGGGGTGAAGGACGTGTCAGTTAATCACTACTGCAGGACAGGGCTTTAGCCCCGGGCCGTAAGGGCCTTTAGTCTCGGCTCTGGAGCCGGGACTAAGGATTCGGGACTAAATGTCCCCCCTTTAGTCCCGGTCCGGAGCCAGGGACTAAAGTCCACCTTTAGTCGGTTGGTAACACCAACCGGGACTAAAAGGTGCGCCCATTTGTGCCACACTGGCCGCCAATTTTAGTCCCGGTTGGTGTTACCAACCGGGGCTAAAAGTGTTTTTTTTTTTTTTACTTTTCTTTTCTTTTAATTTTTCATTTAGGGTTTACAATTACATTATTATTTCTGAATGCGTATTGTTTGTTTGCTAGTTTATGTATACGCCAAGCACACCTATAATTTATATAATTTAGAGCATTACATATAAATATACTATAAAACACTATATATATTATACATATGTATAGGTCCATAATATAATATTTACACACATACATCACGGTTAAAGTATTTACAACACAATTGTTCTCCGCCACTCAAATATCGTACAAATGTTCATATTGGTTTGGTTTCATTGGTTCGTCAGGGTTGAAGTAGCACTCGGCGCCGGGCTTCAGGACATGGTCGTTAAGAAATCCTGCGATTGTCTCTGAATTCCTTTTTAGGCGACCGTATCCAACACTTGTTTCTTCAACCACATCTCCTTTAATAGACATTAAAGAAAAAATATTAATTTACATAAGATTTACTAAACAGCAACAAATAAATGAAATGGACTTATTATATATACATGTTATATACTTTTAGGTGCTCTAGATTAGTTCTTTTGGCATAGACCGTCGAAACTCGCAAACATAGTAGCTACACAAATTGTTGCCCTGGTGGCTGCCGTAGAACCCATCAAGTAGGATAGGATTCGAAAGTGGCGCTTTTAAATCCGGACGGTGTTTCTGCACGAACCAAGCCCAAACCCTAGCAATAAAATGATCATTATTAATTAACTATTGTCGAGTTAAAGAGCAGAAATTAATATTTAGAGATCGAAGTTACCCTTGGATAATATCTATCATATCTTGGTAATCTTTTACGTGGTTTTCTCAACAAGTCATAGATTATCAAATGACTTTGCCAGAGATCAATCACAATCAGTATCCAATGAAAGCTGCATTTGTGTATAGTCAACATATTTATATATCTTCATACTGATTTGATTAATTAGTTAAATAGAATATACACACGATAACAACACTCTCTTAAAGTTATAGGGAAAGAGTATATATCTTTTGTCCTTTTGGTTGACCAAGAACCTCCGTAGATTTCTCTCTGTTTGAATTCTCCATAAAACATAGGGGGTCTTCGGGTCTTTGAATATGATATATGGATCAACAAAACCAATCTCCTTGTCGTTTCTAACTCTGAGGTCCCTCATCATGTCTCTGCATATGTATAGCGGGTTTCTGTAATTAGTTATACATATACATGATATGTTACAGTGACATTATTAAAAGAAAGAATCACTTACAGACAGAAGCAACTGACTAGAGATTTGTCCAGAGCGTCCATGTGGCATAGTTGGTGTAACTCATTAAATTGAACATAAATAATATCATCACCACGGAAGTAATGATAGTCTCTAATTCGAACGCAAATATAGTCATCCGCTTTTCTGCCACACGCTGCGATGTACCACTGGTTTAGCAAGTATATTTGCGTACCAAGTTTGCTGAGGGCCGCAGGGTTGTATAGACTCTTGCCATATGCATATTCCTTCTGCCAATGATCAATTTCTAGAGCACTTTCAATTGGTACCCCACTGAGCATTTGGGCTAAGCTAAGACCAGTTTCCGCAAAAAATTTATCAAGTTGATCATAACTCAAATCTACAGTTATCTAGTCTAGCACGTCAATGTTTGAACCATATTCATTCCCAATTACTAGCGGGGCACTGATTGCTTTGATTGTTCCCCGAGCTGTGCAACACCCTTCCGTGCTCTTTTCTCTTTCTTCTTGTCTTCTTCTATATTTGCTAAGAGTGCGATCATAATCCGATAGTGATGATGATTCTTTATGAGCATCACGCCTCTTTTTTTGTTGAGCCTCAACCCTTTGCCGTAGATCTTCTGGCCGTAGTAAGAGGTATGGCTTCTTAGGGTTTCACTTTGATTCTCTTTCAGCCTTTAGTTTCTTGAAGAAACTGTCCATATCTGACTTTACCGAAGCATCTAGTTCTGCAGTAGTCTTCTCATAGGACAGCTTCTGAGAAATAATAGTTTGTTTCTTTTCTGAGGCTTTCTTCTTCAGTGGCGGGGCGGCCGACGCCTTTGATTGTGTGGCCGGCCTCTTTCTTTAGGGGTGGGTCCACCAGTTTTGGAGCCGGAGCCACGCGTGGAGGCGATGGGGCGGCCGGTGGGGGCGTTGGAGCCCCGACGTGGAGGCGATGGGGCGGCCGGTGGCGGCGTTGGAGCCCGAGGTGGCGGCGTTGGAGCCCGAGGTGGCTGTGTTGGAGCCCGAGGTATTGGCGTTGGAGCCCGAGGGGATGCAGCCATGTCCTGCACTGCCTCGTCATTACCCGCAGTACTATGACATGTTGGTGACCACTTGTGAAACCAATGAGGTATATGAGTAAACCGCTAACTAAGCCAATGCAAAATAAAGTTAGTGAATAAATGTATTCTCTGCTTTCATCCGCACCTAGGGTTAGGTTGATGATGAGGAGGTGGTGGTAAATTACTAGGTGATGCCCCAGGAATAATGATGTAGCGCTTGCACCAACAAATGAATGTCTTCTCTGCTTCTCCTAGAGTCCTCTCTCCATCACCTCCTTCTATCTCAAGCTGCACATTACTGAAACCTCTGACAACTCTATCCACCGAGACACTAGCATATCCAGGTGGAATAATTGCCCAATGGCATCTTGGTGTCTTCGTAGGGTCGATAGGAGATACAACATCGACAGCCACCATGACTGTGGCAGTCCCCTGTGAAATGTGCAGCTCACATGTTGTCAGAGATTCAGTGATGTCATCCACCGGAAAGCGCAGCCCCACGTCGTCTTGAATAGTTGGCATCTCCGTGGAAGCGCAACTGCTTTTCAACTGACCGGGAGGGCTAATGTTGACTCCTGGCTCTGATGCAGTTTGCCTTTGCATGAAACTTACGGCCATCTGCACTTGCCTTTTGATTTCCTCGTTCATTCTCTCTTCAAGCGCTTTCTCTCGCTGTATTGCTTCACGTGCCGCTTCACGTGACTCCATAACCATTTCCTCCAACCTACGCATCCGCTCTGCCTCCTCGTCCTTCTTTCTCTGGCGGCTTCTATAAGTTGGTCTGTCTTTAGGGAAGCCATGCTCCCATGACACCTCCCCATAGCCTCTTGTTCGCCCACTGTGTTCAGCAGTCTCCAGGGCGTATGTCAGCTCATCCTTATCTCTGTTTGGCTGCCAGCTGCCACTTTCAACCAAGCCTCGGGCATAAGCCATTCTCTCTCCTACTCTCTGCAGCTTTTTACCATACACTATTTTCCTAGTTTCTAGGTCCAGGGTTCCCCCATGACCGAAGAACTAATACTTGGCGCGCTCAGGCCAGTGCATTGATTCTGGTTCGATCCCCTTGGCAAGAATATCCTGTTCTAGTCTTTGCCACTTGGGAATAGCACTCATGTAGCCACCTGAACCCAAGTGATGGTGGTATTGCTTTTGTTTAGTATTTTTCTGGTTCTTTATCATCCGTGCCTTACCCTCTTCTGAGTTCTTAAACTGTACGAACTCATCCCAAAAAGGCCTTAACTTGACATAGGCCTTAGCGGTGAAATCTGGTGTCAGGTCATACGCAATAAAAGTCTTGTACAGTTTCTTCTTCCAAGTCTGGAATTGTTTGGCCATCTTCTGCATAGTTCAGATTTTAACCTTCTCCTTCAAAGCTTCATCCTGAGTATCGAGCGTGAAATGTTGAAGGATATCTTGCCAAATCAGTTCTTTGTCACGATCTGAGACAAAACTAATATGTGGAGCGTCTTTTCTTTGCTTCCATTCTTGAGCACTGATCGGGATCCTGTCCCTTACAAGGTACTCACAGTGCGCAATAAATTTCTTTGAATGTGGCCCAAGTACTTTGCCTGTACCCTCTTTGAATTCCGATAGAATGTACCGACCCTCCAACGGCTTCTTGGGGCCTCGCACATTTCTACTCTTCCCGGAAGTTGTCGCCGATCCAGAGGGCTATAGAAAGAAGTATAAATATATTTATACAAATACCATTTATTTTAATTTCATGTATATACATATATAATAGATTGTAGATAGACCTCATCAGGATTGTCTCCCACAAGTTCTTCATAATCGCCAAAATCTTGACTCCCATCATCTTCGCTTTGGGGATTTAGATTGGCGCCATTGTTGATTATGTCCATCATTGCATCATCCATGTTGTCATTCGGATCGGCCATTTCTGCAAATTGGATCAAGTGTAAAAAGTTACTTCACATAATAAAGTTACTTGACATAATAAAGTTAATTATATTGAGTCAGGTGTTTAATTATATTAAGTCAGGTGTTACTTCACATAATATTACAAGACTTTTATTAATAAAGTTACTTGACATTATATTAAAATATTACAATATTACAAGACTTTATAAATTACATAAGAAAGTTAATAAAGTTAATTATAAGTACCATTAATAAAGTTACTTTACATAAAGTTACATAATAAAGTTACTAGATGTATTGAGTCGTAAGCGCTAGGTCGCCGCTAGGTCGTCCCTTGGTTCGTCCGGTCGCCGCTAGGTCGTCTCTTGGTTCGTCCGGTCGTCGCTAGATTGTCGCTAGCTCATTAGGAGGTCGTTAGGGTTTTGAATAAAACTAATTGTTTCGATTCGCTCACGAATATCGTTCGTCACGTACGTGTATTGACAGTGGATAGTGTCAACATTTAATAGTGCAATAAACATGATAAATGGTCAATACACTTGCAAATAGAGAAGTATAGGGTTTTATCTGACAAATTCCACGAGCTTTGGTGAATTATTATTTTCCAGGGATTGTTCCAGAAAACTACGGAGAAGGGCCTAATTATCAAACGGATTGACGAAACTTAACGCCAACGAAACCCCGCACATTGGACTCAGGAAGGATCTAGAAAACACCAGAACGAAGCGGAGCGCTGGGGCCCACATGGTGGGGCCGGCCAGCCTGAGGGATGGGGCCGGGCGGCCTCCCCCAAAAACCATCTTCTACGCCCTTCTGGAAGCTTCCTCCACCACCTTTGAGGGTTAATATCCACCGTACCTTAAGTCGGTTTGATCAAACGACCATCGTGTATCCCACCGGGCTATAAATATATGGCCAGACCCCCCAGGGAAACCCTAATTTATTCTATCAATTCATTTGGAGAACTAGAAGCCCTAGCTCATTTAGAGCTCTAGTAGATTAGAAAATAGGGAGAGAGGAGAGGAAGAAGTAGAAGAGGAGCCGGCTTGTCGGATCTTCCTCAACTTTGTACCTCTACAGAGACAGTTCATCTTCAAGTTCTTCAGTTGGTAACTCCAAGTCTTCTATTTGATTAAGTTTTGTTCTTACTTTACTTTGTTTACGGGATCTTAGCTCGTATTGAGTGCTCTAATTAGCGTACGTGACTAGAGTAGTAATCGTTAGCGTAGACGTGGTGTCTAGGCTAGGGTTTACCTGAGTTTGCACCCAATTCCTACGGTTAGTTGTGGTAGCCTTCAGAGGTGACAGCTTTGTTGGTCTTCGTATTCCACCACGTCGGAGTTGGTGTTTCGTAGAGCTTTTGGCAGCCTTCTCCAACTACCTTCTTCCCAGTCTTATTCAAGAGTTAGAAAGGTACTGTTGCTCCAAAGTAGACAAGTATCATAAGTCTGATTCTTAGTTATCTAGATCACCTTAGATAGCCTCTCTCTACCCACCAAAAACATTTATCTTATCTATCCTTAGATGTTCTTGATTCGTTACTAGATCACTTCGCGTTCCTTGTGGAAATTCGATACCTTGGAATACTCTTAGGTGAAAGCTATAGCGGTATCCGTGCGCTTGCGGATTTATCTCTTTGATTATTCTGTGTGCGTTAAATATACCAACAAGCTTTCTGGCGCCGTTGCCGGGGAATGGTAGCTGTTCTGGGATCGAGCCATGTTCGTCCATGTATCTTTTATTTTCCTTTTTGTTTTTACCACCTTTACCCCTACCATATGGATTCCACGCCTATCTTTCAATTTTTGGCTCCAAAGGGCGAGTTGTTGGAGCCTCCACCATCATCGCATCCTATACTCACAGATGGCTATGAGCTTCGCCCTTCTTTCATAGCCATGGTTCGGGAGCAATCCTTCTCTGGATTAGAAGACGAAAATCCATACACCCATCTTAGAGAATTTAAGCAATTGTGTTCTTGCTTGAATATTGCTGGCATGACACAAGAGACCATTAAGTGGAAATTGTTTCCGTTCTCCCTTTTAGGAAGAGCGAAACAGTGGTATGCTCATACTGTAGGAGGAGTAAAAGGAAATTGGGATGAACTTCGAGACAAATTTTGTCTTGCTTTCTTCCCTCTCTATCGGATCGCTACTCTTCGAATAGAAGTTCTTACCTTTAAACAAAAGGAGAAGGAGACATTAGGAGCAGCTTGGGCTAGATTCTTAAGTCTTATCAATACCGGTCCAACCCTTCACTTACCAGATCATGTGCTTCTTTACCACTTTCATTTTAGCCTTAACAAGGAAGCTGCTCTACATCTTGACTTATCTTTTGGAGGTTCATTCTCGCACAACACCATGAGTGAGGGGAAAGCTATACTAGAGAAAATCCTTGAAAACACCCCTTACACTGGCATCTTTGAAGAATTTCCTAAAGAAGAAGAAGTCAAGCCAAGCCTCGACCAAAAAGAGGAGACAGACACAACCAAATCTAAAATTCCTTCAAATTCTTTAGATGATTTGGTTGTTAAAGAATCTCCAATAGAGGAAACGCAACATATTTTAGAAGATGATGAACCTTATCCTTCCACGTTCCCTTTTGAAATCGAGGATGGTCTTTTCGAAGATTTTGGTAATGCCTCGAATTTACCAGTTCAAGTAAAGCCTTCGGCACCCTCTGTGTCATATGAGGATGATGATGGCCCAAATAATGATTCTCTTCTTATGGAACATATTAAAGGATTATCGGCCATCATGAGTCATGAGTGGTTGGCAGAAGCGGAGTTATCCACTGAGGTAGCCCGAAACAATGCCCCCTCAGATGCTATCACTTGCATCCTTAAGGGAACCACCATAAAGGGCTACTACAGTCCAACCGTTGGGATGAATGTCATTTCAAAGGCTTTGGTCGAACAACTTTTTCCCAACGAGTTTTTGATCCCATCTCATAAGCTTTTACGAATTCCTTCTGGAGTTACTCTTGAAAGTTACGGGGTCATAAGGTCTATTCCATTATGAATAAGATATTCTGAGTATCGCCTGGATTTTCATATCTTTGACATCTCAGACACGTCCATCTTGATTGGTGTACCTTTTGGGACACTCTTTCAGGAAAGACCAAATCAGGGTCTCTTAGATGTAAAACTAGGAAGTTTTTCTATCACCATCTCGCTTCCACGATCAAATAATGCAATAGTAGAACCCAAGCCTGAACCAGACCCTGTTGAGGAAGTCTTAATGGCATCCTTAGAAGACATGGCCCAACCAACTCTCGATGATGAACACTTTATTTAAGAAGAGGAAGAGTTGGAGAAGCCTGTCAAGTTAGATAAAATAGAGATGCCATCACAACCCTCTATTGAGCTAAAACCCCTTCCTTCTGGCTTAAAATATGTCTTTCTTAATAATAATCGAGAAACTCCTGTGATCATAAGTGACAAACTTTTTAGAAGAAGAAACCTATCAACTTGTCACTGTCCTAGAAAGACATAAACCAGCCATAGGCTACTCGCTTCAAGATCTAAAGGGAATTAGTCCTATTCTCTGTACTCATCGTATTCCCATCAATCCTGATTCTTCACCATCGAGGGAACCACAAAGGAGACTTAACAATGCAATGCAAGAAGTTGTTAAGAAAGAGGTCCTTAAGCTTTTACATATTGGGATTATTTATCCCGTACCTCATAGTGAGTGGGTTAGCCCCGTCTAAGTTGTGCCAAAGAAAGGAGGAATGACGGTCATTAGGAATAAGAAGAATGAGCTCATCCCTCAACGTACTGTCATTGGGTGGCGTATGTGCATTGACTACCGGAAACTTAATAAGACTACAAAGAAAGATCACTTCCCGTTACCCTTCATTGATGAAATGTTAGAACGGCTTGCAAATCACTCTTTCTTTTGTTTCCTTGACGGGTATTCCGGATATCATCAAATTCCAATCCACCCAGATGACCAAAGTAAGACCACTTTCACATGCCCATATGGAACTTATGCATATCGACGAATGTCATTTGGGCTGTGTAATGCTCCAGCTTCTTTTCAACGGTGCATGATGTCTATTTTCTCCGATATGATCGAGAAAATCATGGAGGTGTTCGTGGATGATTTTACCATCTGGCAAAACCTTCGATGAATGTTTAGAGAATCTAGACATGGTCTTACAACGGTGTGAAGAAAAGCACTTAGTCCTGAACTGGGAAAAATGCTATTTTATGGTTCGGGAAGAAATTGTGCTAGGACATAAGGTGTCCGAACGTGCGATAGAAGTGGATAGAGCAAAGATTGAAGTTATTGAACAACTTCCACCTCCCACAAATGTGAGAGGCATTTGCAGCTTTCTAGGCCACGCAGGGTTCTATAGGCGTTTTATTAAAAACTTTTCTCAAATTGCTAGACCCCTGACTAGCCTTCTAGCCAAAGATGTACCTTTCATTTTTAATACTGAGTGCCTTGAAGCCTTTGAAATTCTTAAGAGGGCACTCATCTCAGCTCCAATTATCCAACCACCTGATTGGAGTCTACCCTTTGAGATCATGTGTGATGCTAGTGACTTTGCAGTTGGTGCTGTTTTATGACAAACAAAGATAAGAAACATTACGCTATATCCTATGCTAGCAAGACCTTGTCTGGGCCACAGCTTAATTATGCTACCACTGAAAAAGAGATGTTAGCAGTGGTCTTTACAATAGATAAGTTTAGATCTTACTTAGTGGGAGCAAAGTTAATAATATACATAGATCATGCTGCACTTAAATACCTCCTCACTAAGAAAGATGCTAAGCCTCGGTTAATCCGATGGATTCTTCTGCTCCAAGAATTTGATATAGAAATTAGAGATAAGAAAGGAGTAGAAAATTCAGTAGCTGACCACTTATCTAGACTTCAATATAAAGACACATATGAGGTACCTATTAATGACTATCTGAGGGATGACACGCTCCTCGCGGTAACGGACTCCGATCCTTGGTACGCAAATATTGTCAACTATATGGTTACAGGTTATGTTCCACCAGGGGAAGACAAGAGAAAGCTCAAGTATGAAAGTCGTATCCACTTGTGGGATGATCCATATCTTTATAGAGTCTGTGCCGATGGGCTGCTACGGAGGTGTGTCCCAATAGTTGAAGGCATAAAAATTATTGAGAGATGTCATACATCACCCTATAGAGGACATTATGGAACATTCTGAACACATGCTAAGATTTGGCGAAGCGGATTCTTTTGGCCAACGATGTATCAAGATACAAAGGAGTTTGTTAGAAGATGTCTTAGATGCCAGAAACACGGAAACATCAATACTCGGGATGCAATGCCACTCACAAACAACCTTCAAGTTGAATTGTTTGATGTTTGGGGAATTGATTTCATGGGACCACTCCCAAAGTCAGAAGATGCTGAATATATTTTAGTGGCAGTTGACTACATGTCTAAATGGGTAGAAGCAATACCACGTCGAGTTGCCAACTCCAAGCACTCCAAGAAGATGTTCAATGAAGTAATATTTCCACGTTTTGGAATGCCTAGATTGGTCATAAGTGATGGAGGACCACATTTCATTGACAAAAGATTCCGACAGTTCTTAGCAGAGAATGGAGTCAAACACAACATTGCAACTCCATACCATCCTCAAACAAGCGGTCAAGCTGAAACATCAAATAAGCAAATCAAGAATATTCTACAAAAGACCGTGGATGAGATGGGCAAGAAGTGGAAGTACAAGCTTTTTGATGCACTATGGGCCTACCGAACTGCATACAAGACACCCATAGGCATGGCACCTTATCAGCTGGTATATGGTAAAACATGCCACTTGCCTGTTGAATTAGAATTCAAAGCTCACTGGGCAATCAAGAAATGGAACATGGATATCCATCTTGCTGGCAGGAATCGTCAAATGCAAATATCTGAGCTGGAAGAATGGAGAGAAAAGGCCTATCATAACTCCAAGATTTACAAAGAAAGAACAAAAAGATGGCATGATAGGAGAATCAAGCACAAGGAGTTCAAGCCTAGTGACAAGGTCCTTCTGTTCAATTCAAGAGTAAAGCTTTGTAGCCATGGAAAACTTCGAAGTAAATGGGAAGGACCATTCAAGGTAGTTGAAACCTCATCACATGGTGCCATTACAATTCAAGACGACTCAGGTAACATCTTCAAGGTAAATGGCCAACATTTGAAAATATTCCTTGAAACTGAAAATTTAGAAGAAATAGACATGATTGAATTTCTGTAATTTAATGATCCTATCTAAAAAAGGATTCAATCACCAAGACTCTGGACAACTGAAACTTATATGCCTAACACTTAATTTGTTCCACGAGTTTTGTGTCTATTTGAGTTTTACAGGATTTGGAAGTTTGAGAAGAGTGAGACTTAACATGTAGGCCACAAGAGTGAATAAAGACTAAGCAAACATCTAGCTTGAGGGAGGGCATCCCCTAGTTATCAGGTAAGTATACCTATGCGATTATCGAGTCTATCTTATAGTCATAAAATACTAAAAATATGTGGGCACATGAAGGTCCACGTCCGAGAGTCTTTTGTGAGTCCATTAGTCTAAAAGAAATAAAAAGATGAATAATCATTAAAACCTAATAAAGATACTCTAGCTATTTATTAAGGTGTGATCATAAATGTGTTTATAATTCTGTCTAGTTTGTTAAGAGTTAAATAAAAACTGAAGAATAATAAAATTTTGTCTTGGAGATGATGAACAGTTGCTCTGTCGTAATTCCTTTCAAGTGCCTAGTTTTCAACCTTAAATTCTCCTGAGTTTTGGATATGACTGTTTTGATATAAGAATTTACTCTGAATCTGAAACTTGTGGAGGCATATGCTTAAGCTAAGTCTAGGTGATTGGAGGATATGATATGAGAAAGTCCGAGCTGCTATTTATCTTATGCCTAATGATACTAAGTTCTGGAGATTTATCTTTTGAAAAAAAACTAAAAACCTTACATGATGAGCTCTTGTATGACAAAATTTGAATTCCTACCAAAGCCATATATGATATACATTTAGAATAGGAAAGACCATTATTTATTCATGCTACTTGCTTTACATTGAGTTTAGTCAACCTTTGTTGTATACCTTATGAGAGTCTTGTCATGCTTTTAAAATCAAGATCACTTACACACTCTACCTACATATACATTGCTCCTACTCTAGGAGTAAGCGCAATCATTTTCCACTTTCATCTAGATCCACCTTAAAAATGTTTTTCTCCCACACTGGGAGTAAAGCACCTAAAAATATATCCTATAGGACAACCTTTGTTAAATGCTCTGAGTTCTTATTGTTATCTCTCCAATCATTTATTGTATTCAAAGAATGCATGTGGCTATGCAAAAATAAAAAGCATTGAAAAAAAAGAGAAAAAAGGGAGTTAAAAAAATAGACAAGTGTCCAAGCAATTAAAACAATAGGTACTTAGATACTCCCTCCCTGAAAAAAAGAAAGAAAGAAAAAAAAGAGAATAAAGATAGCCCATGTTTTTCCCGCGAAAGTTCTAAAGTTCAAGAGAGAGATTTATTTTCAAAGAGCAAAAGTAGAATTAGGTTTAGCCACCATATATTCACCTATCCACCAAATTCTATACACATGCACATCTTGGTTTGATTGTATGACTTGACTCTCTATAGATTCATTGTTTGACTTTACAATATATGCATTGCAAGTATGTTTACCCTTATTTTAATGCCACTCCTATAAACTCCACTATAATCCTTAGCTGTAGGAATGCATGACATCATTAATGCCTCAGTGAGATCCATAAATACCACTTATAATAAGAGACTTGAGAGTGTCATACAATTAAGCTCTGAGTTTTATTTTGAAAACTTGTAAAAATTCTGGAATATTGGTTGAGTAAAGAATTTGAGACATAGTGCTTGACTTGATTGTTCTATCTTTCAATTGGTCAAGACCCACGCGAAAGTTGAAAAGCTCTATAGTTAACGGTAAAATGGGTTAGTTTGAAAGTTAGAGTAGTTTTGTCTAATTCAGAGAAGAATTTCTGTTTGAAGGCATGTGTACTTTTGAGGTATGAAAGCATTGAAGCAACTCCTGATCCAAGTTTAGTAGTTAGGCTTTGCTAAGGGACTAGCAAAGGGTAAGCTTGCTTGTTGACGGTGGATAGTGTCAATATTTAATAGTGCAATAAACATGATAAATGGTCAATACACTTGCAAATAGAGAAGTATAGGGTTTTATCTGACAAATTCCACGAGCTTTGGTGAATTATTATTTTCCAGGGATTGTTCCAGAAAACCACGGAGAAGGGCCTAATTATCAAACGGATTGACGAAACTTAACGCCAACGAAACCCCGTACATTGGACTCAGGAAGGATCTAGAAAACACCAGAACGAAGCGGAGCGCGAGGGCTGTAACACCCAGATTTAAAGACAAAACCAGGTATGCTATATGTGTGCCGGGAAGTCCACACATACAACCACAGAGTAAAAAGTATCAGTAAACAATGTTATATATAGCGTAATCATAAGTATATTAACACTTACATCAGAGTAACGCGGAATGGGAGCTAATCTTTTCTTCAAACTCTATTCTTCACAGGGACGGTTGACTGGGGGTAACACATACCTAGCACTCCAATTACTTCTCATAAAACTCACTACATCCTCCATCTGGTACCCATCCGGGATTTTGCCAATGTATTAAAAAGTAAAGATAAGCATAAGTACATGTCGTACTCAGCGAATATAACATGGGGTTAATGAGGCTCAAAAGGTTGACCGGTTTATAGCAGTTAGCATCTTTTAGCATATCTCAATTTTAGCATAAGTGAGTAGCAACAAGTAGCATAAATCCCAAATAACCGTATGATCATGTAAACAATGATTAAAGTATAGCAAAAAAACAGTAATAAAAAAATTTTCCATCGCATAAACCATTATTCTATAAGAAGTCCAGGCCGCTCGTGACCGTGAGCACGGCTGATATATCAGTTTTAACACTCTGCAGAGGTTGTACACTTTCACCGTGAGTCGTGATTCCCATGTGCCAGGGTCATGACTCCCATATCGCCTTTACCTAGAAAGCGCGGCAGGGTACACTATGAAGTCTTTCAAAGGTTCGTCTAACAAGTTAGGGCCGCTAGGTTTCCTCGACAAGCAGACATAGAATTCCCCTTCCAAATGGTTCACACCGCAGCAGCACACATGAGGACAGAAGCCACGCTATGCCCATCGTGTAAAGCCCCTCTTGCGCCTTTCGGTAACCTCTAACAAGCTAGAAGAGGGTCCTCATACTTGACTAAAGCCAGAGCCATATAGCCCTCACGGTTGTACTGTAAGTCCCGGGTGCTCACTTACAGATAAGTCCTTAGGGAGGACAAGAGCAAACAGGTACTCTTACCCTTTAATTTTTCGTTGCTAAAAAGCGAGTTTTAACCTTTTATTGCATATACCATTAATCAAGTTACAGATCATAGTGGTTATTTCTTAAGCACTAGCATAAGCTACCCAATGCATAATCCCATGGTAGTCAAGGTACAAGATACAATTGCTAGAAAATCCTTAGTGGTAATCAAGGAAGACACATGCAATATGAATTAAGTGATTAAAGGTGAGTAGGTAACAAGGATGATCCCATGCTATACTTGCCTTTACACTTGCTCAAACTCTCTCATACTTCACTCCGGATCAACACCTTCTGATTTTCAGCTCTCACAAGCAGTTCTCATTCTTCTCGTAGCAAACACCACGCACAGGCAAATATACATAGAACAATAAAAGCAACTAAGAATAATACACCACACAAGAGAAAACATGGTCTTAAAAGAGAACTAGTTCTACGGTGATGGGAGCGCAAGAGACATCGATAATGAAACTATTCGTTAAAAAGAAACGACTAGCGGGAGTTTTATATTGTCGAGAGAAAAATTAAAGTCTACATGCTTGATTTATTTTATTAAGAAAGGCCATGTAACAAATATTAATTTAGATTACACAAATTCATATTTTATTTTTAAAAGTCAAGTTAAACTAACCATATTTTATTTATAAAAATGCAAGTATCATTTAATCAAATTGAACTTTAGCTTTGCAAAAGAATCAAAGATGTGGAGCATCTATATAAGCTAATATAATCGGGTTCGAACTATGCAATATATATTTAATGAAAACATAGTTAAGTTGGTATTAATCCAATTTAACACTTATTTGAAAAAGAATGATTTAAATAACCTATATTGATTTTAAATTATTTAGAAAATAGTTGCATCATATTTTAATGTACGTGTTCATACCAAATAGATTATAATTAAAGAAATATATTATAGTCAGAAATTAACATTAATAATGAAATACCGGAGTGTAGCTTCTATGTTGCTTTTCCTTTAGAAAACTCTATTGCGTAAGTAATTGACATGGTAAACACTACTATTTGTTGGGAAGAGCACGTCATTACTAACTTGAACGAAGCTAAATGGATAAACGGATGAACAATGGACACTTATGATTGGAACTAATCGATAGCCGATTTAATTAGCTTCTGATTACTAGTGATAGTTACCGGGAGGCAGCAGTCAACAAGAGCGTGACTTGGTTTCCATTGGTCCACTTTGTTTCATCGTTGCACCCATCGGAGGGAATCAGATTTCTGAACTCTATCTTTGGAGGAGAAAATATGGTCGGTGGCTGGCTCATTCGTTGCATGCATGTGATAATAAACAAGGTACTGCAGAAGCAAAGATAAATTAAGGAGCAAATATAGCAATACGCTGATGGACATCACGGTGTTTGATAGATTCCGAGTAATTAGCAAAAGACAAGGAGATTACAAGGAAATTGATTATGTCCTTACCATCTGAGAAATCATGATTAGGGACGATGGATAACCAAGAAGGAAATGACAGGCTAGCATCGGCAAACGGCGGGCCGGGGTCCTCCAAGCAGATGCTCACCGCCATGGTTCCTCGAAATCCCAATGGCTTGGTTGGGCTGCGATTGCTTTAGCTGCTAGGCCGATGGTTGATACATATGAGATGCAAAACTAGACAAGAATAGAATAAGCAAGAATATAAGCGTGCTCACCTTATGCTATAGGCGAACCATGGCGATGAATCCTCAAATCAAGAAGAATGTGGCCTACCAAATTTTAGTTGTGAAAAAAGGTAATGAGAGGAGAAAAATATCAAAATCTACTACCTTAGCTAGGGTTCCCAAACTAGGGGCTTCCCTCATGGTAGTTGATGTGCTTTGCTCAAGGGATTGGTACATATATATAGGAAGAAAAACAACCCATATCTACATCAACTAGCAATATGGTACTAATTGATGTTGCATCCTCCAACATTACTAATGGGCCTAAATAAGCATTAAAACCCACTAGCAAATAAATGCATGGGCTTTGAGGGCTGGTGGTAAAACTGAGATTTTATTATTTTCGAAATTAATTAATTTCAGGATTAAAATAATTCTAGAAAAGTCTAGAATCGATATTTAAGCCATGAAAAATAATCCGAAAGCTCTAAAAATCATGGGAAAATTCTTGGAGATATTTTAGGACATGATGAACCTAAATAAAATATTTAGAGCTCATGAAAAGTATGTTAGAGCATTCAAAAATTAGATTATGCTAAAAAAAACGAGTTCAAGAAAAAGCCTGAACAGTTCCTGAAAAGTTTGTACAGATATGTTGATTGAGAAGCGGCTCGTCGATGAACTGTACTCGATGAGATTGGATTAGAGTTTGGTGTCGGCTGTGTGCTTGATTGTAGATGCGGCTTGCTCTAGGACTAGGATAGGTAAGCAACGCTTCGATTAGGGTTCGGCAAAGGTGGGGTGGAATGCGGGTCAGGAAGGAGTGAGCTAGGCTGTGCAGGCCGAAAAAGAGAGGCTGAAAGAGTTTTTTTTTTTTTTTCTAAAGCCTCAATCTAATTTTCAAACTTTATATTGAATTATTTTGAATTTTGGTCAAAAACCACTCATAAAAGAAATCATATGCTTCAGCATGAATACACAAACATGTCGCTATACCCATGTTAAGTTTTAATTTAATGAAAAATATCATGTTGCTATATATTCTCATGAGCACAAAAATATAAAATCATATCATTTTCTCCCTACTTTCAAAGAGGCAAATTTTAGGGTGTTACAAGGGCCCACATGGTGGGGCCGGCCGGCCTGAGGGATGGGGCCGGGCGGCCTCCCCCTAAAACCATATTCTACGCCCTTCTGGAAGCTTCCTCCACCGCCTTTGAGGGTTAATATCCACCGTACCTTAAGTCGGTTTGATCAAACGGCCATCGTGTATCCCACCGGGCTATAAATACATGGCCAGACCCCCCAGGGAAACCCTAATTCATTCTATCAATTCATTTGGAGAGCTAGAAGCCCTAGCTCATTTAGAGCTCTAGTAGATTAGAAAATAGGGAGAGAGGAGAGGAAGAAGTAGAAAAGGAGCCGGTTTGTCGGATCTTCCTCAACTTTGTACCTCTACAGAGATAGTTCATCTTCAAGTTCTTCAGTTGGTAACTCTAAGTCTTCTATTTGATTAAGTTTTGTTCTCACTTTACTTTGTTTGCGGGATCTTAGCTCGTATTGAGTGCTCTAGTTAGCGTACGTGACTAGAGTAGTAATCGTTAGCGTAGACGTGGTGTCTAGGCTAGGGTTTACCTGAGTTTGCGTCTAATTCCTACGGTTAGTTATGGTAGCCTTCAGAGGTGACAGCTTTGTTGGTCTTCGTATTCCACCACGTTGGAGTTGGTGTTTCGTAGAGCTTTTGACAGCCTTCCCCAACTACCTTCTTCCCAGTCTTATTCGAGAGTTGGAAAGGTACTGTTGCTCCAAAGTAGACAAGTATCGTAAGTCTGATTCTTAGTTATCTAGATCACCTTAGATAGCCCCTCTCTACCCACCAAAAACATTTATCTTATCTATCTTTGGACGTTCTTGATTCGTTACTAGATCACTTCGCGTTTCTTATGGAAATTCGATACCTTGGAATACTCTTAGGTAAAAGCTACAGCGGTATCCGTGCACTTGCGGATTTATCTCTTTGATTATTCTGTGTGCGTTAAGTATACCAACAACGTGCTCTCTTTCTCGCACCAAGTCCTGCATGGAGATGCTCTCGGCTCGATGGCCGGCCACAACATACATACACGCATCTTCCTCGGCTTGATGGCCGTCCACAAACATACAAACGCGATCGACTCGATGGCTGACGCAACACAACAACACAGCATGCTCGCCGGGCGCGGGCGGCGCCACCGACAAGCGCGTGAAGGCGGTGTTCACGGGACGATGGCTCTCTGCCCCGGGACTACCCCACGCGCTCTGGCCGGTGTGATGGAGGGCGCGGCTCTCGCTTCTGGCGGCGGCGGCTCCTCTAGCGGGGCTCGGGGAGGAGGCCGCGGCTCGGCGAGGAGGCGGCGCTCCTCTGGACTAGTGGCGCTGCTCGGGGCCGGAGGAGAGAGGCCGCGTGGCTGGGAAAGGAGCAGGCCGACGGCGCCTGGCGCCGGAGAAGAAGGAGGCGGCGGCGACGGCTCTGGGGGGAGGAGGGGACGGCCAGCGGCGCCCCTCCGACTGGACGCTGCTCCTGGGGCCGGAGGAGAGAGGCCGCTGGGTTGGGGAAGGGGCAGGCCGACGGCGAGCCTCCGGCCGGAGAAGAAGGAGGCGGCGGCGACGGCTCGGGGAGGAGGGGCCGGCCGGCGGCGCAACCTCTGGCGGTGGCGGTGCTTGGGGACGGAGGCGACAGCGCCCGGCTGGGGGGGAGGAGGAGGACGGCGGCGTGGGAGACGGCGGGGGGAGACGGCGGCGGCTAGGGCTACGTCGATCCGGATGGAGGAGGAAGACGACCAGAGCTTAAGTACCATGCGGCCACTTTTAGTCCCGTGTGGTAGGAAGAACTGGGACTAAAAGACCTTTAGTCCCGTGTGGTGGTTCGCCCCAGGACTAAAGGTTGGACCTTCAGTCCTGGTTGGTGGCTCCGCCCGGACTAAAGGTACCTTTAGTCCCGGTTGCTATTACGGCCGAGGACTAAAGGTTTATTTGGCACACGGCAGTTTACATTACTATTTCTTATTTATCTATGTTTAAAATAAGTAGATTAATTTTGTTAATTGCATAGTAAATAAAAGAATAGGTATTAATTTCTTAAAAATAACAGTTCCATTTCCTTTTATCTAATTGCTTATTTTAAAATTTGGGAACATAAAATCTTTTCATCCCTTATAATAGCAAATATAAATATAAAAAATAATTAGTATTTTGTTAATGCAAAAATGTCTTACTTAATTAAAATATCTTAAAGTAGATGTTTTCGATAGGAAATTTGTTTTTGTATTATTTTAACATAAATTTTGTTCATTTATCATCATTTATCTCCAAATACGGGATATACAAATTCACCATTAAATCGGATTATTTTTTGAAGATTTTTTTTTCTTTTTCCAATGCCAAATTGGTCTTACACTTTTTTTCTTAGTGTGCACATGCTTAGCAAAAAAATATTTCAAGTCATTTCATTATTTGAAATGATATAAAATAAGAAAAACTAATACAAACATCTTAAGTTGCAATTGTCACATACACAATCTCTAATACACTCTATTTATTAAACATCACTATATATTAGGCGGCACACGGTAGTAATCTTCTTTTTGACGTATGTTCTTTGGTCATGATCTTGACGTAACCATAGAGTGTCCTCAGCATTTATCAGGATGCTCGGATCTTTGGTCACATTGAAAGGCGTGATTCGGTCATCGCTTTCATAATCTTCTGAAATATCTAACTTGTCCTCAATTCCCACAATGTTTCTTTTCCCTGAGAGAACTATATGGCGTTTTGGCTCATTCGTTGATTTGTCGTCGTTTTTCTCTCTCTTGGGTTTTGTAGACATATCTTTCACATAGAACACCTAATTGACATCGCAAAGAAGGACAAATGGTTCGCCTTTAAAACCAATATTGTTGAGGTCCACTGTTGTCATTCCATACTCCTTATCGATTGTTACCCCGCCTCCCGTCAGCTTCACCCACTAGTAGAAAAATCATTTTTGACGACACTACGATTTTTTTTACAGGCGGCTCTAATTTTCTTGACCTTTGTACAAAGAAATCAGTGGGCCTAGAAAGAGAAACGTCAGTACAAATCGATTTGTACAGGCGGATCTCTAAGACATCCGCCTGTACAAATCGACATATTTGTACAGCGGATGTCTTAGACAACCGTCTGTACAAATCGACATATTTATGCAGGCGGATCTCTAAGACATCCGCTTTCAGACAAATCGATTTGTACAGCGGATCTCTAAGACATCCGCTTTGTACAAATAATTTTAAATTTATTATTTTGAATTTTTGAAACGACCTGGGATGGAATTTTGACCAAAATGAAAGTTGTAGATCTCAAAAAGTTATGAATGTTTGTAGTTTATAAATTTTTCTTGAAATCATATAGGCTCCCAAAATTACATTTGAATTCCTCAAATTTGAAATCCAAATTTCACAAATGACCTCGGATGGAGAAACACTCTAAATAAAAGTTGTAGATCTTGAAAAGTTATGAAACTTTGTAGTTGAACATTTTTTCATTTGAATTCGTTTAGACCCTCAAATATTCAATTTTCCGTCGGGTTTGTATAATATGTGGGGAACAAAAATGGTATCTAGACACAAGTGACGTGTGGGTGGAGTGGTAAACGGGGTACGCTACGAACCCGAGGTCGCGGGTTCGAACCCCCCACGGCCGCGTAGCCGCGATTTTACGCGAAAAAATGCGCGACTTGCGACTTCGACGGAGACGGGCGGGCGGGTGCCTCTCCCAGTTCCAAAAATATTTTTTGCCCTTTTAAAAATATTTTTTTGCTATTTTTTCGTGTTTTACGGACAATGATTTTCACAGGCGGTTGACTTAGTCAGCCGCCTGTGTAAATATACATTTACACAGCGGCCGACTAAGTGAACCTTTGTGAAAATCGAATTTTTACAGGCGGCTCACATCCCGCCCGTATCGTGGGTCGATTAGTACCGACTTGGTACAAAGCGGTGGGCTTGGCCAATTGTAAATGGGTCTACCACCGCCTGTATAAAGGATTTCTGTACCAGTGACCCATTGGCACCGGAACAAAGGGACTTTAAAATTAGGTGCGTAGTCTAGTTTTTAATTTTCTCTATGCGGCCATAATATGTTTGCCTCTTTCCATTCGGGTCTGTGGCATCTACGTGAACACCACTATTTTGGTTCGTGCTTCTTTTATCTTGACCTAGGGTGTAAAATGTATTTCCATTTATCTCGCACCCTTTTATGCGTGAGGATGTGCCACGATGGTTGCCTAGCCAACAAATACAGTTGCTCATCAATCTGGTCATTACCCTGACATTCTTTTCATAACTAATCACTGAAAGTGTCCATATGCTGACGCATAATCCAAGCTTCATTCTTCCATGGATACTGGGATCGTAGGAAGTCCTTGTGTGTATTGACATACGGCTCCACCACAGAGGAGTTTTGAAGAACAGTGTAGTATGCTTTATTGAAATAATCGTCCCCCGTACAGATATATGTTTTCTTCCCTAGTGTTCTCTTTCCAGTCAGTCTCCCCTCGTGTCGTGATTCAGGAACACCAATTGGATCAAGTTCAGGAATAAAGTAAACACAAAACTCAATGACCTCCTCTGTCCCGTAGCCCTCTGCGATGCTTCCTTCTGGCCGAGCACGCTGATGAACATATTTCTTCAGGACTCCCATGAACCTCTCAAAGGGGAACATATTATGTAGGAACACAGGACCAAGAATATTGATCTCCTTGACCAGATGAACTAGGAGGTGTGTCATAATATCAAAGAAGGATGGAGGGAACACTAACTCAAAGCTGACAAGACATTGAACCACATCATTTCTCAGAGTAGCTAGTTCCAAAGTGGATTGATTGCCTTCTAAAAAAATTGCATTGAGGAATGCACATAGCTTCACGGTGGCAGACGTACATGTGAAGGTAGAATTCCTCTTAAAGCAACAGGAAGCAATTGCGTCATAAGCACGTGGCAGTCATGCGACTTTAAGTTTAGAAATCTCTTCTCTTGCACATTAATTATACCCTTTATATTGGAGGAGAAACCAGATGGGACCTTGATACTGCTTAAGCATTCACATATGATTTCTTTCTCTTCATTGCTCAGAGTGTAGCTAGCAGGTCTTAAGTAATGGCGTCCATCATCTGTCTTCTCTGGATGAAGGTTGTCTCGTTCTTTCATACGCTGCAAGTCCTGTCGTGCTTCAAGTGAATCTTTAGGCTTCCCATACACTCCCATAAATCCTAAAAGGTTGACACAACATTTTTTGTTAGGTGCATAACGTCGATCGCGTTGCGGACCTCTAGGACTTGTCAATATGGTAGCTCCCAAAATATTGACTTCTTCTTCCACATGGGTGCGTGACTCATTGCGTCTTTTAGAACAGGTTCGCTGCCCTGTCCCTTACCAAAGACTACTTTCATATCATTGACCATCTCAAATACATCTTCCCCAGTTTACATTGCGAGGTTTGCACCGGTGGTCCGGCTTACCTTTAAAATGCCTGCCTTTCTTTCTAACTGGGTGATTCATAGAAAGAAATTGACGATACCCAAGGTACACGACCTTTCTTCATTTTTTTAAATATATACTGTCAAGGTCATCAAAACAGTGTGTGCATGCATTATATCCCTTGTTTGTCGACTGAAAGATTACTTAGTCTTTGGCCAATCATTGATTGTCATGAACAACAATGCTCGCAGTCGAAGTGTTCTGTTTGTACTCATCCCACACATGGACACTGTTTGGCTCCATAAAAGTAGGAGTTCCTCAACTAATGACCTCAGATAGACATCGATGTCGTTGCTGGGTTGCTTTGGGCCTTGAATGAGCACTGGCATCATAATAAACTTCCGCTTCATGCATAACCATGGAGGAAGATTGTAGATACATAGAGTAACAGGCCAAGTGCTATGACTACTGCTCTGCTCTCTGTAAGGATTTATACCATCCGTACTTAAGGCGAACCTTAAGTTTCTTACGTCTTTTGCAAACTCTAGAAATTCCCTGTCAATTGCTCTTCACTGGGACCCATCAGCAGGGTTTCTCAAAATGTTGTCAACCTTACGGTCTTCTTTATGCCACCGCAAAAACTTTGCATGGTCCTTGTTTCTGAAAAGACATTTCAGGCGTGGTATTATAGGAGCATACCACATAACCTTGGCAGGGATTTTCTTCCTGGAACATTCTTCCCCCTCAACATCGCCAGGGTCATCTCGCCCGATCTTATATCGCGATGCTTTACATACGGGGCATTCATCCAAATTCTCGTAGTCCTTGCCATAATACAAGATGCAGTCGTTAGGACATGCATGTATCTTCTGGATTTCTAATCCCAAAGGGCAGACAACCTGTTTTGCTTCATACGTAGTAGAGGACAATTCGTTAGGCTTCGGAAGCATCTTTTTTTGGATCTTCAGTAATTGCCCAAATGCCTTATCGGATACACCATTCTCAGGCCTTCTATTTTAACAACTCTAGTGTTGTACCCAATTTTTTACCCATCTTAGGCGGATAGGTATAGTAATTTCTTGTGATCTTCTAACATGCGGTCAAACTTTATCTTCTTTTTCACGTTCGCAATTTTTTACGTGCATAATGAATGACATCACCAAGAGCATCATCTTCAGCGGTGTGCCTTTCACTTTTGCCTCTTCTTCGACTTCTCCCATTCTTTGTATCATCGAAGTCACCGTATTGAGCAATAATGTCGCCGGACTCAATTGTTCTTTTTCACCTTCTTCCATCATTATCCCGGTTTCTCCATGCTTGGTCCAACAAATATGGTTTGGCATGAAACCCGACTTCAACAAATGTGAGTGAATACTTCTAGAGCTAGAATATTCCTTCAAATTTGACACAAGGCACATGGGCAACATATGAATCCATCCCGCTTGATTTTCTCGGCCACTCTTAAGAAATAATGCACACCATCAATGAATTCTTTGAAGCGGCAATCGGCATTGTACATCCAATGACGTGTCATTGTTGCGCATTATATGGCATATTCCACAATTAAATAAAATTAAATACCTCATTTTCTACACAAATAAAATTTAAAATAAAATACCTCAAATGATATATCACATAATCTAGCATGCGTACTAACAAATGGAAGTTATTATTAATTTCTAAGTTTTTAAACACAAATTAAACTAATAAATAACCTAAAATTTGCTATTCCTTATTTTTCTAAACAAATGAAATTAAAAAACCACAATATAATCTAGTTGTCTAACTAATTCATGAAATGTGGTATGCATAATAGTTATAATTAACTAATTAACATAATCACAAATTATAATATAATGTATTACAAATTTCTAATTATTTATACACAAATTAAACTAACAAATAACCTAAAATTCTCCATTTTTATTTTTTGTAAACAAATTTTTTATTCATACTTAGTTATAATTAAATAATCATTGAAATGTTTTATTTATACTTAGTTATAATTAAATTATAAACTAAAGTATTATAAAATGTTAATTTTTCAATAAACTAATTATAATAAAAAACAATAAATTTAGTATTTTTTAACTAAACCATAAAATGTGGTAGACATAATAGTAATAAATGGTGTATACTAATTTTTAGGGTAATAATTGTCGTTACCTACATTAAAATATTCAAACAATGAAGTGATTGGAGTTTGAAATAGTGTAGAAATCAAAAAAGAAAAAACCACATATATAACACTACAAAATAACATAAGCTCTTTGCTAAAACTTGAGAAGATGAAGCTAGTGACCTCTTAACAAGTAGATGACGGCGTAGAAGTGAAGAAATGAATCAATGGCCGGAGATGTGAGCAAAAAACCAAGCAAGAACATATGAAGAACAAAGAATAAATGAGAGCTCGGACTCGGCCGGGGAGGAAGAAGGATTCAAATATGGGGGAAGACATTTAATCCCGGTCTATAACACCAACCGGAATTAAAGGCCTGTCTTTAGTCCCTAGTCCCGGTTGGTGACACCAACCGGGACTAAAGATAGGCTTTTAGTCCCGGTTGGTAACACCAACCGGGACTAAAAATCCCCACTGCACATGCCTGACACCATAGCCGTTGGGCAGGAGACTTTTAGTTCCGGTTGGTGTTACCAAACAGGATTGAAAGTGTTTTTTAGTCCCGGGCGTGAGTTTTGCCGAGGCTATTGTTCATTATGGCGAAGTCACCAAAGGCTTATAGTAGTGAATTTCATCCTGCAAATGATAAGAAGAGGGATTGATCATTAATTTAAGACGGAATATGCTGGTGTTATCCAGACAGTTCTAGTGTATGGCTCGACGAGCTGATGAATCAAGCTATTGACTAGAGAGTTGATATCCAGCACTATACTTATATATATGAATTGAATAACATCAGCTACTATTATGTATAAGCAATATGCAAAAAAAAGGAGTCGATGGATATGTAAAAAGATAAACAGTGATATAGCACACCTATCGGCTGATGAGCCCATATAGAATGGTTAAAGTATAGCATGTAAATGACCAAACCCCATTTAATAAATAAATCCATAAACAAATCACAGAACTGACCTATATCATCGTTATCAAACAGTTCAAATTGATGCAGCTTTTGATAAAAGACAAAGAGCCGATAGATATGTCGTCTATAACTCAAACAGAATCACAAGAACATGCTATAAGCGTTTAAGTGTAAACCATTGAAATCATGTATACCCCCTAGAATATAATACACGTGTTTTGATCAGAAAAAATCAAACAAAATAGAATTTAATCCTTAATATCTATTATAATATGCTGTAGCTTGTCACTAAGGAATGATATCATTTTATAGGATCTTTCAATACAAGTTTATTGATAAAAAGTTATATTATAAATTTGTATATACTTCAACTAATTGATACTCTGTTCCAAATTATAAGTCGTTGTGACTTTTTTTTAATACATCGACTTTTACTATGTATCTAGATATAATAATATGTCTAGATACATAATAAAATAGATGAACCAAAAAGTCTGACTTATAATTAGAACAGAGGGAGTATGTAGTTAAAGTTAGTAAAATTTAACTTTTTGTTTGTACAAAAATATCAGTATTTGATATGGGAAAACTAGCATATGAGGTTTATGGAACACCTCAGCAAGCAAACTGCTTCAATTAAGTTATTTAAATCATAGTTTGATTAAATGTCAAACTTAAATATTATAATATTAGATAGAATAATATAATAGGTACTTCAATATAATCGATAATACAATTGCTTCAAAGAAATATAAATATACTTCAAAATGCAACTCGTGAATGATGTAGTGCAATGCAATGCAGACGTGAATGATGTAATACAAATATATGACTTCATTTCTACCCACATCCCAAGGAAAGAAAATGAGGGCTACAACCATATTGCTCATCAACGTGCATCACTAGAACTACATCAACCCTTATTGCATGTGCTCGTGGAGGGGTATACCAAGGGGTGATCCTAGACGTCTACTGCATATATATTGTAGTGAGCAGCCGGAGGCATCAAAACCCTTAAGGGTGAGTGAATTTAACACCGAAACCCATTAGAGGCCTGAGTAGTTGTGAAGTTGGCCCATGTGACCCAAGTGGCACCTGTGTAGTTGTGTGTGGTTGTGGTTGGTGGATTTAGCACCACCTTAAAAGTCTAGGGGAGTGGGGGCCAACTTATAATCCTTATTGTTTGAAATATAGCTCCTCTAGGTTAACCCTTTTACACGAAGCAAGGACAAAAGTGTAAGTGAGGTGATACGCGTATATCGGCCTATTTCACGTGCAGAGCTGGACCACATAAGCAGTTTTGGACGTAGGGTATTACACGCATGCCATAGGGGATGATCGTTGCTAGTTTTAGCCATGAACCTTCAGCAATAGATACTGCCTATCTTTTTTGAGAACACAACTTCCCGTGTATTTATTTAAGAAATTAGAGTGCCGAAAGAACGGCTTACACAACACGACTAGAGGAGAACCCATAGTGCAACACACGTACCACAGAGAAAGTGATTTAGAACAAAGTACACGAAAGAAAGAGGGTCCTCTGCCACAACCTAACCAACTGGACCTGCAAGGTGATAGCCCATTTATCTCTACTGACTATACTATCACTGTAAGTTCAAGGCTTAAAGCCATGAGTTAGCAGTGACACAATATACTATCACTACCAGTTACAAAGTAATCAACAATGATAGTCCTTGAATAGTAACATGTTCTGTAGCCATTCTATGTCCTTCCGTCACCAACTTGATCTCGTCTTCTTCTCCTGCTCGTCCGATGCCCCTTTCCAATCAATGAGGAGGGCACAGCAGCAGCAACTCGTGTTCCATGTGGACAGCAACAAGGTTAATCATCCTTCTCTTACTCTGGTCATGCGGCAGCTAGCACAGGTACGACGTACGTTGGCCTCGCATCACTCTCTCCCTCCTGTGTGCGTGCGCGTGGATGCATATAGTTCACCAAACCAACGGAGCACCGAACCAGCCTGAGTTGGCTGCTTTAATTTCACGTGTTGGTCTGCATGTGGCAAACGCCTGCAGCCTGCTAATGTCGGGCAATGCCACTTTGTCGATCGTACACCGGTACCGGGTGCCCGTCCACGTACGTGTGCACACACTCCACATGCTCAAGTGTCCTTGATCCGTGTCGAGTTCGATCGTGCGTTTTTAGCTGTCCAAATCTTTCTGGTGCTTGGCTCTTGGCTGCTCCAACTTCATTTCAGCAACAGCAAACGACAGTACTTGCAGAGAGAGGAGCTCGGTACCATCGTCAGGTTTGTATTGTGCTCGATTCAAAGCAGCAGCAGCCAACAGCTAGCTAGGCAAGGATGACCAGCGCTTGTGCAATATCATTTTCATGTTACAGTGTTGCATCTGTTATTTCAATTATTTAATTGCCGGGCAATAATGCAATAGTACCCCCTTTACTTATTGGTAGAATATAATGAGCTTTGTTGCTGTGTTTGGAGGGCGGAGGAATTTCCTCACTTATAGACAACTAATTATTCTTAAGGCTTAGTTTAGTATTTTTTTTTCTCTTCTCCGTATAACATATGCCCACACCCACGACTTAGGAGGTCCTGAAAAACGAATCCCTCGCCGAGAGGAGCTGCTGGTTCGAGCTGATATTATAGAAGGACAACTATACCCTTTCAATTTAATCACAAATTAGTTCTTTTGGCTCATGTATTTTTGATCCTGGTCCATACCTTAAGTCTCCTAGTTGGTTGAACCCTTCAATTCTGCTGAGAAGCACACTGGAGAAAATGTATAGTTGGCTAGATCACACTACTAGACCGAGAATTTGCGTTGCCTAGGCACCGCAAATTTGTGGTTCTTTGCCGAAAAACACCGTACTGATTATTTTATTTATTTTTCAGTTTTGGAGAGAGAGAAGGTGAGAAAAATATCTAAACTACCCTTGTCATCAACCTCTGGACCTTCACTAAATTTTACCGTAACACATTACATCGCTGAAGTGCCTAGCTAGACATTTATTGAAATATATAAAGATTCGTAGGTGGTTATCAGTATGATTCCATGGACTCAATGAACAGTGAGATAGATAGAAAGATAAGGAGGGGGATAGAAATATAAGGAGGGGGCTTTCTACAAATGCGCTTCCTTCTTGGGACACTCAGCCATGGCTAAGCAAAGGCGGTGGCATCGATATTGCAGGTGAGGGGGCCGTGCGTGGGGAAGACCTGGCAAGGGCTCTCCAGCTAATCGGCTGACGGTGAGCGACTGACCTGCAGGGCTGCGGTAGTGTGCATGGGATTGGAATGGGGGGGGGGGTGCGACCACCTAGAGCAATGTGGCCAGGGTCGACGCAGTCACCATGGCCAGCATGGAGGAGAGGGACAGGGCGGTCTGGCCAGTTCGCCCAGGCGCCACCATCAACACTGCGGCAGCCCTAGCTGCCGCCAAGAAAAGCATAGCAGCTGCCTACTCGTGTAGAGCAGCTACCATAGCCCGCCCTGCCCCACACGCGTGCTGCCAGCTGTGCTTGGATCTAGCACCAGCCACTATGGCTACTACAACATCAGACGCAGTGGCAGCAATAGAGCGACTCCTGTGAGGACCGGAGAAGGCGGTGACGACTGGTGTAGTACGGCAAACTATTTTTTTGATAACAATGGTACCACAAATATTAATGAACAACTGAAGGTTGAAGACAAGGCCAAAGACATCATTTCGTTCTCTCTCTCCAGAACTAAGAAATGAATGAAAATGAGCGTCCGCCGTCCATGGGTAGACAACTACTATTTGCCCTTTTAAACTATCAAATCCACCAAAATGAAGGGCTCTCATTATTTTTGAATGCTGTGAAATATTTCCTAAATAATACATGACATTTATGCCATATCTAATTTTTAACTCTTTGGTGTTGAGTTCAGGCTATTTTTTTTGGAAAGATACTCAAAAGAATGTCTCATGTATCTGGATATATCAAAGAAAATAGTACCTTGTACAAAAGGATAATTCGACACAAAATGACCTCTAGAAAATAAGAGTACACTGAGGATCAAAATAGTCATCTTGTTTCTCTTATTGTCAATTGCCTTTCAAAAAATTAAAGAACACACCGAAAAGACAGCAAAGGAAAGGAACACATGCAACCACAAGCGCCATACATCTGCAAACCATCAGATCCATTCGTTGTTGGTCTGCATGTGCCAAACGCCTGCTAACGTACGTCGGGCAACGCCTTGTCGATGGTACCAGTCCACATTCGTGCACAAATTCCACGCGCTCGTGTCAACAGTTAGTTAGTCTTGGATAGTTTTTGAGAGAACATTAGCCTTGGATAGTTGTCCTTGATACAGTGTCCAGTTCGTGCGTTTCTTATCTGTCCAAATCTTTCCAGTGCTTGCATTGGCTGCTCGAACTTCTTCCTCATTTCAACAATAGCGAACGACAGTACCATCGTCAGGTTTGTATTGTGCTCGATTCAAAGCAGCAGCCAGCAGCTAGCTAGCCGCTAGCTAGGCAAGGATAATCAGTGCTTGTGCAAATATCGTTTCCATGCTATAGTGTTGCATCTCTGTTATTTCAATTATTTAATCACCGGGCAATGCAACAGTATCCCTTTACTTATTGGTGGAATATAATGAGCTTTGAGGAAGTAGCACTACCGGTTCCTCACTTAGACAACTAATTATTCTTAAGGGTAGTTTAGTATTTTTTTTTCTCTTCTTCGTAACCTACTCCCACGAATAGGAAGTCCGAAAAAAGAAACTCTCGCCGAGAAGGGTTCGCTGCTGCTGCTTATGTCGCTGCCGCCTGCCGCCTGCCGCCCGCCGCTCCGTAATTCGCCTGCGCCTACTCTGCCTAGAGTACACTCGGACTTGCCCTGTCCACATGCTCTTCCTCGGCTTGCTCTCCGGCCTCCATTAGTGCCTGTGAAGCCTAGGGGAGCTGCTGCATGCCATCTGTTGGAAGACAGATCGAATATGTTGCTGGATTGGCCACCAGACCACGCCATGCCTCTCTGAGGCCTGGCTAGAGATTGGGCAGAATAGATTCTGCAGACGCTAGGGACTGCGGACGCAGTGATTCGTGCAGATATAGATGTACTATTACACCCTTTCAATTTAATCACGATTTAGTTCTTGGCTCACGTATTTCTTTTGTTCCGGTCCACACGAATTAGTTCTTGGCTCACGTTCCACGTCTTTAGGTGGTGTTTGGATTGTGGGAAATGGAGCTTAGGGTAGGGATATGAGGCTAGATGGAAATCGTAGAGCGTTTGGTTAATGGGTTAAGGAAATGGTGACGAAAATGGATAGGAAAATTCTATCCCACCGGTGCGGGTGGGTTTTGAGCCGGATAGCGGATATCATCGCAGAGACGGCTGTCGTCGAACCTGTCGCCTCACAAGCTCTAGGATACCGCTCGCTAAACCCTCACCTTTCCTAGTTGGTTATACCCTTACAATTTTGCTGAAGGACACTGGAGAAACTTGTAATTAGCCAGATCAAATTGCCATATCAAGAATTTGCCTAAAGATACTGTAATTTCATGGTTCTTTGCCAAAAAACAATGCACTGATCATTTTACACTACCACACAAAATCTTAACAGCAACCTTTCAAATTGGATCTCAGAGGCGGTTGGGCCGCCAGCCCGCCTCGGTTAATCGGGCCCAGCCGAGGCTAGGTTGGCGGCCCAACAATCGTCTCGGTTAATATGTTAACCGAGGCGGACGTTATACCATACCCGCATCAGTTAATGTCTATTAACCAAGGCGGTTGGTTTATAACAAATATCTCGGTAAATGCATTAATTTAGGCGGTTGCCCTTACAACCGCCTCGGTTAATGTCTATTAACCGAGGCGGTTGCCTTTAATTGTCCGTCTTGGTTAATCGATTAACCAAGGCGTTTGTTTTTAAGCAACCGCCTCGGTTAATATACATTAACCGAGGCGATTAAGTTTACAATGCTCATCTCGGTTAAGTCTGGGCTATATAACTAGCCCCCACCTTCTTCTTCCCCACGACCTTCTCCATTTTTGGGTTTTGAGCTCCCAAAGTCTGAAAATTAGGTATTTTCTTGGGTGGAGAGTTTTGCTCTTGGATTTATTGAAGGGGGATAACGCAAGAGGTCAAATCTTACTCTCCTCCACTTATTTTTCTCTCTTTTTCATGGTTTTGGGGCTTTCTCTCTAGATCTAGATCTAGATCTAAATGGAGGAGCGAGAAAACTAGATCTATAATTTGTATTGATTAAAAATCAGTACTAGATAAAGGCTAACACGATTTTTCAGGTGCGTGTGTGCGTCAGGTGGCAGTCATGGACCGGGAATGGATGCACAAGACATCGAGGCTAGATCCGTCTTTTCTGGATCAACTGAGGAAAAAGTTTATTCCCGCAGCAAAAAAACATCTACTGAGTCTAGGCCGGGATCACATGATTTGTCCGTGTAGTCGGTGCACGAATCTGTTTGCCCATAAAGATACCATTGTGCAGTCTCACTTGATCCGACATGGTTTCGTCAAGGATTACACCGTCTAGAGGCACCATGGTGAGAAAAATCCAGCGTCCATGGCTTTGTGCGGGCCAAACTCGTCCACGACGTTGAATGACGAAGTACCGGAGGAGCTTCCACTATCTACCTCTGTACCAGGAGCCGATGACCAAGAGGAAAATCGTGATTACATTACGATTGATGATCTGCTATAAGGTGGCGACATTGTAGACGGTGAAGATCATGCAAATGTGATGGATCCAGAAGATGTAGAGTTTTTTGATAGAGTTGTTAATTGTATGGACCAAGATGATGTTTTGTTTAGAAATTCCAAGTGGATAGAGAATTTCAAACAGATGAAGGCGGCAATTGATCTCCTTTACAAGGACTGCCCGAAGCATTGGATGACATTGCGTTTTAACCTGTAGATGCTTATGCTGAAGGCCCGCTATGGGCGGTCTGACACAAGTTTCAATGACTTGTTACGTATCCTCGCATACATATTTCCAGAGGGTAAGAAGGTGCCCGCCAACACCTATCGGGCCAAGAAATTGATTCGGCCAGTGGTGATGAAGCTTAGAAAGTTCCATGCATGTTCTAATCACTATATCTTATATCGGGGCAAGTATGAGAACTTAGAAAGTTGTCCATACTGCAGCGCGAGTCGGTACAAGAAGAAAGCTGGTTGTCGCACGGACGCTTATGAGGACGGACTGGGGGCAAAGAAGAAGAAGACGGCCAAGAAGCAGACCCCGCTTCCTGCTGAGGACGAGGAAGAAGAGGGTTACACGCAGAGGAAAAGTCCTGCCCTATCTGTATGGTACCATATACCCAAGGCGGTTGGGATGCCCGCCTCGGTTAAACGTTTTTGCCCGTCTCCATAAGTTTTTTTCGTAGTAGTGTTATTTATTTTTTGTTTTAGGGGGAGAGAAGATAGGGAAATATCTAAACCCCTGTCTTCAACCTCTGGCCATACATTCATTCTGTTACTTTGTCTTATCGGCCGGGCTTATCGGTCATTCGAACAATATTTTTTTCTCTCACAAAGAAATCGGTCGGTTTGTCTTATCAACCGACTTTTTGTGGCCAGCCAAACACCCCAACTGAAATTTATTATAACACTTCATTGCGCAAAAGTGCCAGGCTAGAACTTATTTATTCAAATATTTAAAGATTCATAGATGCTTACCGGTAATGATTTGACAGAGACAATGAACGGTGAAATAGATAGAAAGAGAAGGAGGGGGCTTTCTACGCAAATATGCTTTCTTCCTTGGAAGAGTCAACCATAGTTGAGCAAAGGAAATATCTCAGGTGAGGGGGCCGCGCGTGGGGAAGGCCTGGTCGGGGGGCTCTCCGGCCAGGCTGCGAGTAACCTGCGGGGGGGCTGCGATGTTGGGTCGTGGCCACCGTACCTAGGGCGGGGCGTGGAGGAGGGGGACTCGCCCAGCAGGCTGGTTTGGCTCATTCGCCCTGTGCACCGCCGTTGGCTTTGCAACAGCCCCTAGTCGGCGCCGAGCAAAGCATAGCATTTGCCGCAGCCTGCACTACCTCACGCACACACCATTGGTTTTTCTTGGATCTGGTACCAGCCACTACGGCCACATCAACATCATGTGTGCAGTGGCGGTGATAGAGTGACTCCATGAGTACCAGTATTAGGCCTTGCTAAAAGAATCATTGGCCTGCACATCCAGGAATGGGCATCGAGGCCCAAACGGCTGCAGCATTCTGGCGGCACCGTTGCCATCTGAACCCACTCCAAATAAATACTCAGTCTTTCAGTAGTTCTCTTTTTTTTTTTTTCCATCGCGGAAAATTTTGCTTCATCATCCTTCCTCCAGACAAAACATTATTTTATAAACTTGGCACCGGAGCAAGTAGTTGCTTCGCTCTTGATTTTTGGGCGTCACTTGAAGTTAGCATCTTCACCCACAGTTTCATAAGTGATGCCTCATTCTCCTCTCTTCTCTTTAGGCATCACTTAAGCACAACATTATGGGACGAGGATGAGAAGAGAGGTGGTGGTGTGGTATGGCAGACATTAGTAAATAGCCAAAGGTTGAAGACAAGAGCAAAGAAGGCATTCCCCAATGTTCTCTCTTCCTAAAACTAAGAAATAAATAAAATACATCACCACGGTGTCCACCGACAAACAACCATAATTTGTAACGGTATTGAGCAAATTCTTGGACTAGCATTGTTTCACCCTGATAAACCATCAGATCCAACAAAAGGAAGGGCTCTCATTATTTCCAACCGCTGTAAAATTTATCTTATAAATACATGACATTTATGTTGTATCTAATTTTTAACCCCTAGGTGTTGAGTTCAAGCTATTTTTTTTAAGAAAAATGCTCAAAAGAGTGTCTCATATCTCATATATATATATATCAAGAAAAATAATAGCCTATACAAAAGGATAACTTGGCACAAAGTGACCTCTTGAAAATAAGAGTACATTAATGATCAAAACGATCAACTTCTTTCGTTGATTGTCCATTGTTTGCTGAAAATTAAAGAACGCGCTAAAAGACACCTTTAAATACTCTCGTGGCTTTGAAGACCGCAAAAACCCACTTGTTGCTAACAATAAGATCTAGTACCCAATGAAAAAACATCATTTGGAGGAACCCTCCAAGGAACAAAGGCTTATAATCCTTCACCATTAGGTCATAGTATTGGTGATGTCAGACATTGCAATAGAACAACAAAAAGAAGAGATCAAAATCGCCTTACAGAAAGCCATATGACTAGCTACCTCCCTTGATAAACACACCAACTGCTACCATAACTACCACCAAGATTTGAAGAGAATCAACAAATTTGACAGACTATACTCTTATTGAACTTGAACATTGATGAGCTAGGGAGGAGCTGAAGAGACCTTATTCCACAGCATCATCGTTGTCAACACCCCATCAATGACGCTAGAAACCAATTTAAGCTAATCAATCACGTAGACATAGAGAAAAAAGTCACATGGATAAAAAAAATCAACAGTTTAAGCTAATAAATCATATCATGTTCATAGTTACAAAATAAAAAGATTTATCATATCCAATAGACATACACATCAATTTGATTAAAAAAGACTTCTTATATCTAACACACTTTCCTTATTATCCTATTTTACAAAATTAAAAATTAAATAAAATTAGATGTCACCAGTTACCTCCTAGAAAGTACTAAAACCCTAATCACTTTTTGCTTCCACGGTTCCTTGCATTAGCTAGCTATTTGTCTAGCTAGTCAGGTGAGTCGGGTTGATATTTACAAGAGCCTCACTTATTCTACAGCGTGTTGCTTTGGTGGTCTTCCTGCAACTTGGTCTTTGCAACTGAACCTGTAGCTATCCCATTTTCTCTGGGTTCAGTGCTTGAGCAATATCTTTTTCATGCGTGCTATAGTGTTGTGCCTCTTTATTTCCATTATTTAGTCATAGGGTTACTTTAATTGTCCACCTGCAACTTGGTTTAGACTGTTATATCTAACCAAGATCACTAACAGTGGAATTAGACGGGTTAAACTGACTTAGAGCAATAGAACTTGACACTGACTCATTACAAGATGTACTAGTGCAATAACTCGTTGATGCAGAGAGGAAAGGGGAGAGTATTAGGGTTCCGACCATCGGATTTGGGAGTAGCTGCACTGGAGTCCGCCATTGCCTTCAGTTGGTGGAGCGGCCGCGTCGGGTCGCGCGGTGATGGCGGTGGTAAGCTTGCCGTCACTTGCTGCAGCCCTCAGATTGGATTAGGGTTTGTGGAAGGGAGTGTTGGCGGCGGTGAACCTCGTGCAGAGTGCCCCGGCCTCCCTTCCTTTTATATCCGTAGTGTGACAGGGGCCCACAAGCCATGAGTTGGGCTAGGCTCCCCAATCAGGAGCAGATCAGGGTCCTAGTGGACCGTTGGGTCCAATAGAGGAGAGATCACGTTCTAACATTCTCCCCCTTGATCTCTTCTAATCACTTACCTTAATCTAAACAACTTATCTTAATCTTAACTTAAACTTAATACTTAGCTCTGTCTCATTATAAAGAAATACGTAGAGCGCATCTCATCGTCACAGAAAAAAAATTTTGTTGGACTTGGCGACTACAAGTACATCTCTCTAATTTGAAACAGAGTTCTAACTAACGGGCCCTAAGTGTTCAGGAATCATAGGCTTTCTCTTAACCCTATGCTGGCTAGGTATTTTCTAAACACGTTGGGTGGTAAGCCTTTTGTGAGTGGATCCGCTAACATGTTTTCTGTCTTAATATGCTCTAGACTTATAACATGATCCTGAACTTTTTCTTTCACAACATAATACTTAATATCAATGTGTTTGGCAGCACCACTTGACCTATTGTTGTGAGCATACTCAACTGCGGGATTATTGTCGCAGTATAACTTAAGTGATCTCTCAATACTGTCTACCACTCTTAATCCGGGCAAGAACTTCTTAAGCCAACTCACCTGCCCTGAGGCCTCATAACATGCTACAAACTCAGCGTACATCGTCGATGATGTGACGAGAGTCTGTTTGGAGCTTTTCCACGATATGGCTTCACCTGCGAGGGTGAATATGTAGCCCCGACATGGATTTCCCTTTCATCCCCCGCATAATCTGAATCGAGAACCCCACTATCTTAAGGGAGTCGGTGTTACGCTTTTTGGATTTTTTTCGATATCGCCAAGTAACCCGGTAACAAACGCTATGTCGGGCGAGTATAAATTTGAGCATATTGTAAGCTTAGGCAATGAAGCATAAGGTCTTGATCTCATTTGTTCAAGCTCGATCGATTCTTGGGACACCGATGTTCCCCATACTTATCGTCCTTGACAATGGGTGCAGGTGATGGACTGCACTTATGCATACTATATTTCTTAAGAATCTTTTCTATGTATGCCTTTTGTGACAGCCCTAATACCCCTCTATTTCTGTCACGGTGAATCTCAATCCCCAGAACAAAAGAGGCTTCACCGAGGTCTTTCATATCAAAATACGAGGACAAGAACTTCTTGGTTTCCATTAGTAGAGTGACATCATTGCTTGCCAGTAAAATATCATCCACATATAGAACTAAGAAGATAAACTTAGAATTCTTAAACTTTACATAAACGCAATTATCCTCTACATTTGCCTTAAACCCAAACTTTCTTATTGTATTATCAAACTTCAAATACCACTATCTTGAAGCTTGTTTTAGTCCATAAATGGACTTCCTTAGGCGGCACCCTATGTTATCTTTTCCTTCCATGATAAAACCTTTTGGTTGTGCCATGTAAACATCTTCCTCAAGATCCCCATTAAGGAATGCTGTCTTAACATCCATCTGATGCAATTCTAAATCAAAGTGTGCTACTAGCGCCATTATAATTCTAAAAGAATCTTTACATGAGACCGGAGAGAAAGTCTCATTGTAATCAATTCCTTCTCTCTGAGTAAAGCCTTTTGCCACAAGTCACGCCTTATGTCTCTCAACATTCCCCTGGGAGTCATACTTAGTTTTATAAACCTATTTACAACCAACTTTCTTAGCTCCCTTAGGGATTTCCACTAGTTCCCAAACTTTATTGGAATCCATGGACCTTATTTCGTCTCTCATGGCTTCTAACCATTTCTTAGAGTATTCGCTGGAGTAGGGGCATAAACCCGTTTCTCCTCTAAACTAATCTCCTGTGCTACCTTGCTCCCCCTGATCAAATCATCTTCTAAGAACTCAGCGTGTCTGGTTTCCACAAACTTAGTATGCCTGTCAGGGCAATAAAAGCGGTAACCTTTTGACCTGTCTGGGTAGCCAATGAAATGGCAACTAACTGTCTTAGGATCTAACTTCCCTAAATTTAGATTAAAAATCTTAGCCTCAGCAGGACAGCCCCACACCCTTAAGTGCTTAAGTGAGGGTACTCTGCCTGTCCATAGCTCGTACGATGTTTTGGGCACCGACTTACTTGGTACACAATTAAGAATGTGAATAGCAGTTTTCAACGCCTCCATCCATAAACTTACCGGTAGGGTGGAGTAGCTAATCATGCTTCTTACCATATCCATTAAGGTATGGTTTCTTCTCTCATCCACTCCATTCTGCTGAGGGTCTCCTGGCATGGAATACTGGGCAACTATACCATTTTCCTGAAGGAACTTAGCAAAGGATCCCGGAACTTGGCCATACGGGGTATGTCGCCCATAATATTCCCCACCACGGTCTGATCTTACTATTTTAATCTTCTTATTATGCTGATTTTCTACTTCTGCCTTAAATATCTTAAACTTATCTAATGCTTCTGATCTTTCTTTAATTGAATAAATATAGCCAAAACGTGAATAATTATTAGTAAAAGTTATGAACGAATCATAACCATCCACACTCTTAACAGGAAATAGACCGCATATGTCTGTGTGAATTATTTCTAAATTTTCTGCACTTCGTTTGGCATCTTTCTTAACTTTCTTAACATACTTACCCTTAATACAATCTATATACTGATCTAATTCTGAGAGTTGTAATGGCGGAAGAATTTCAGCCTTGACTAATTTATCAATTCTCCCCCTCGAAATGTGGCCTAATCTACAATGCCATAATTTCGAAGAGTCAAGCTGAACTTTCTTACGCTTTCTACTTACATTCGTAGACGAGGTAACTTTCTCATTCTCAATGGATACAGCATTAACATTCTCAGAAGCTGATAACAAATAAAGTTTGTCTTGTCGGATGGCAAGACCAACACACTTATTATTAAAAAATATCTTACATCTGCCATTCCCAAAATGACAGGCTAATCCATCATCATCTAACTTACTAACACTTATTAAGTTTCGATGCAAAAAAGGAACATAGAGTACATCAGAGAGCCTAAGTACAAAACCATCTAATAATGCTAAAGTCAAATCACCAGTGGCTTCGACGTCGGCTTGTACTCCATTTGCCACCTTAATTGTTCTTTCTTCTCTTTGTAGGGTTGTCCTCGTATGGAATCCCTGTAAAGAATTAGCAACATAAATTGTTGCACCTGAGTCAATCCACCAAGTAGATTTTTCATAACTAATATACAAGGATTCATCTACAAATGTAACTAAATCCTCACCATTCTTGTTGAGGTACTTCAAGAAACCAAGGCAATCCTTTTGCATATGGCCTGTTTTCTCACAGAACATGCACTGATCTGGTGTTAGCCAGGGCTTCTTGCGGTTTGGGTTCTGTGGCCTATTGTGGTCTTGAGCCCCGTTGTTATTCTGAGGATTCTGAGTCTGAGGGGCTTTTCCCCCGAGGATGTGCCGCCCTATTTGGAGGAAGAGCCGCCATCTCACTTTGGTTTCTCTTGTGGTCTAGCATTCTTATGGTAGAACTTCTTATTGTTATGCTTCAAGAAGAGAGTAAAGTCTTCCTGTGATTCCTTAAGTCTTTCCTCCTCCCGAGTAGCTTGCCCAAGGAGTTTCTCAATGTTCCACTCCTCAGGTGCCATGTTGTCATTCACAACAAAAACTTCAAACTCCTTTGGCAAAGAAGCAATGATCACATGAACGACAAATGGATCTAGAAGAACCAACTTTATTGATGCGAGCTTAGATGCCAAGGTGTTCATCCTCAGTATGTGCTCTCTAACACCACCACCAGTGTATTTCTTATTGATGAACTCTCTAATAAGCACACTGGCTTGAGTCTTAGTTGTACCATGAAACTGGGTCTTGACCTTTTCTAAATACTCAGTGATGGTGCACTCAGGCAGTGATCCCCTGATGGGCTCTAAAATAGTAGCCTTAGCCAAAGTCAGATATTTCTTATTGGAGTTATCCCATTTTTTCTTAGCAAGGTCATAGGACACCCTCACTGATGCATGATCACGCTTGCGTGTAGCAAACAATGACTTCGGTCTCATTCTCTGCAATGACCGGCTCCTCGGGTTCCTCGGGGCATGGTTCATTAAGTGCTAAGTCATTGTGGCGTCATGACGAGGGCTAATTCAAATCGCTCACGCCACAGCTTATAGTTGGTCCCGTTGAGTTTCGGGATCATCTGCACCCAGTTGATGAGTCCTGAAATTCAGATACAAAAAAAGGTGAGTAAACTTAGTCAAAAGAAATATCTAAACATGAAATTGCATGTATTAAAACAACGTTGGTCAAGTATTAATACATACAATCCTTTTTACATTAAATCTATATCACCGTTAGGCAAAAAATAGAAATAATTGAAAATTTACTGATGGAATAAACAATTATAATATTGATATAATCAACGCTGGTCAGAAAATAACAATATTATAAATTGTCTAATTCTTAAATTTGCCCAAAACTAAATTCTCCCGTTGGTTCGAATTTAATTAAGGAACAAATAACTTACTGAGCAGCGGAAACGTGACTAATAATGAACTAATGCTTATTTCGAAATATTGTTTCTAATATTATCTCAAAAGTTTTGCATGGATTATTAACTGAACTCAAAATAAAACTTATATGCTAAAGGTATTTCTGGAAAAAAGAAAAGGAAATTTTCGAATTTGGATGGGCCAAAACAGAGAAGGGGACGCAGAGTAAAAAGCCCACGGCCCATGGCCCACTTACTATGCAGAAAATTCAACGAAAAAAGAAAAAACGGCACTGTTCCGAATTGGGCCGCAACGAACGAAACGGCCCATCCGCGAAAATGGCCCGCGAAGGGGGGCGCGGTCGCCCACCTGGGCCGGCAAGGCCTAGCTAATCCGGGCCGTCGGTTTGCATCCGACGGTCGCCCGCACGTTGTCGGCCGCATAAAAACGCCGTGCGCCACGTCGGCCGTGAAAACCCTAACTCATTTTCCCGTTCCCCTTTCTCATCCACCGCGCAGCTGCAGTGAGGAATGACGGCGACGGAGGGAGAGGAGGAGATGGCATCACCGCCGGGCCCCTCGCCGGCGTGCGAGCTCGCTCAAGGCTGAGATCGCCGCCGTCGAGCGGCTTTGCGGGCGATGCCCCCAAGTCCCGCACGCTGAGCGGCTAAGCCACCGGCGAGCCCAAGGCTCGGCCGCGGTGGTCCTTCCCGCCAGCGGCGGTTTCGATCCCGGTGAGGTAGGTGGCTTCCCTCCCCCTCGATTCGGGTTTCGTTCTTAGCTTCTTCCCCTTGGCGATGTGCTTGAAGTCCGGTTAGGGTTGGGGTTTTGAATTGAAATCCCCTCCTAATTTCTTAGTAGCCGGGGACGATGCTCATGACATGTAAATTTCGGCGGCTAACCCTAGATTAGGGTTTCTAATCAGCGATCTAAGCCCGATCTAACTCACTTTGTGTAGTTAGGCTTCTCTCGATACCATTGTTATATCTAACCAAAATCACTAACGATTGGAATTAGGCGGGTTAAACTGACTTAGAGCAATAGAACTTGACACTTGACTCATTACAAGATGTACTAGTGCAATAACTAGTTGATGCAGAGAGGAAAGGGGAGAGTATTACGGTTCCGACCATCGGATTTGGGAGCAGCCGCACTGGAGTCCGCCATTGCCTTCAGTCTGTGGAGCGGCAGCGTCGGGTCGCGCGGTGACGGCGGCGGTAAGCTTCCCGTCACTTGCTGCAGCCATCAGATCGGATTAGGGTTTGTGGAAGGGAGTGTTGGCGGCGGTGAACCTCGTGCGCAGCGCCGGCCTCCCTTCCTTTTTTATATCCTTGATGTGACGGGGGCCCACCAGCCATGAGTTGGTTTGGGCTCCCCGATCGAGGAGCGGATCGGGGTCCTAGTGGACCGTTGGGTCCAATAGAGGAGAGATCACGTTCTAACATAGACAACAAACTTTGTTCTTTGTCCCATTTTCTCTCTGTACTTGTGCTTTACTAGCTCTTTGCTAATTTGCTGTCATATCTATTACACTAGCTCTTGCTTGTTTCGTTTCTAGGGGTAGCCGTATTCCCTGTGATGGCTTAAGCGAGGTAGCGAGTTTTTCTTTCCATCGCTGCATTTGCGCGTCTCTGTCAGTAACATGTTTGAGTGTCTTGCTAGTTATATTACTACTACCCGTGTTTATTCTTTCTAGATGATATATACTCATTAGAGGCCTCCATTTCATTATGTGATGAAGCAGCAGTAATTTACTGAGATGCTTTTAATGCTTTACATCTTCGGTCATGGGGGCAGCAAGTCATTGGTTGGTATTTGTCAACTTTTTTTTAACGGGAGGGATCGTCATGAGGTCCTTACAGTGATTTTATTATTAAAAAAGGAGAGAAATCAAGTTTGAAGGTATAAAGTTCAGGAGGCAAAGAAAGAAATAAAAAATATAAAGAAAACAACTCATTACACCAGACTTTGTATCCATTGGGTAAAAGAATCAACTTGGCTTTGCTTCACTCGTAAGAGAGAAGGTTGATCTCTTTCAAGAAGTGTCTTCTGCAGTTTGGCGGGGTTCATTTGCAATTCTTTGAAGGTCAAATCATTCCTTATCATCTAAATTGTCCAAAGCAAATAACAATAATTGCTTCCATGAAGAACGAAGTGAAAGTGCATCTAGCCCTTTGGTGGGTTTTGGATGATTGGATGACAATGCGATTAAAGGACTAACATCATTGCTAAGTGTCATGCAGGAAATTGGTTATCTCACAGGTATTTGATTCAAATGTTTAAAGCTAAAATGATGGATTGTTATATGGTTTGATTGGGGTGATCATAAGGCAACAATACATATGTGTTTATGAAAAGGCTTTTATATTGTGAGATTCCAATGATTAAAGCAAGCATTGGGATTGATTATGGAGACATGATTGGATTGGATACATGATGGTCTTATATTGAAAGCTTGCTAGTATAAAGATTGAAGAAGACAACAATATAAATGGATATGCACTTAATTGATGGTTCAACACATGAGGTGACTTGATGGCTTGAGAAGGTGAAGATAGCAAGGAAATGCTTCGAGGTACTAAGCAAGGGTGAAGGGCAAGCGACGGCTTGGCGGCTGAAGAACCGAGCTAGGGTGAAGGAGAAAGTACTTATATTTAGTCGAGGTATCAATCAAGCTATGATGGTTGCATTTGTGTGAAGGATCAATATCACTATTGGTGAAAAGGACGATGAAAATGACTTGATCCATTTGGAATAACTCATATCGAATGAATGGAATCAAGTCATGTGCTCAAGATGGCTATGCTCAAGATGGAAAGGTCAAATGGACATGTTGGCACCCTCAAATGATAAAGAGTGAAAGTTATGGCTCGGGAGTGAATCAAATCAACTCAAGTGGCACAATTCGTTTTTATTTAAATGTCTTGAGTTGAATAGGAAAGCCGTACTATTAAGAGGGATGTATCATGTTGATAGATACTATACATAAGTGCTCAAGCCAACCCACGTGAGTTTGAGTGAAAGAGAGCATGAGAGACTGACTGAGTCAGCACTGCCCGTGTATACCTGACACGTTCGATATGCATACTGGACATGTCCGGTATGCTCGGGGTGAGTGCACTGTTGGGGGAGCGTAAATAGAGAGCTGACTTCTACCGGTAGTACAGGTCTCTTTGACCGGTAGTACTGGTGGTCACCGGTAGTACCGGTGAAACACCAGTAGTACCGGTAGGTCATTTTTGCGCCAAGCTCCAGGGGTAGTCTGTGCTTTGTGTAGCACATACCGGACGTGTCGGTATGCCTACGGACACGTCCGGTATCTTTGTCAGAAACGGCTAGAAACGGCTAGTTTTTCAAAGTGGCTTTATATACCCCCAAGCCTCTACTCGTGGAGGCTGCTGATTCTGCTGGTTCCTAAGCCTTCCTAAAGCCTTGCAAACACTCTCTAACCCTCTCTTAGTGTGTGATTGATTCAAAGTTCCAAATCCTAATTGTGGGTTGAGTGAAATTCAAAATTGAGAGCAAGCCACCACTTGAGCACTTGTGCATATTGTCAAATCTCGTGATTCGCATTTGTTACTCTTGGATCTTCGGTCCTAGACGGTTAGGCGTCGCCAGAGACCACCCAAGAGATTGTGGTGTGGCTCGGAACGTTTGTAACGGTTGATTCCACCGCCGCAAGGGAAGGAATCAAATTAGTGGAAGGAGGAAAGGGAGTTGGAAAAGACTCCGGCTAGGGTGACCTGCGTGGTCCTCTAGAGTTGGACTCAAGGAATTGAAGTTTGCAAAGACTTCGGCTAGGGAGACCTGCGTGGTCCTCTAGATTAAGCCAAGCAAAGGGAGTTGAAAAAGACTCGGCTAGGGGAGACACTGCGTGGTCCTCTAGAGCTTGGTCCTTGGGTCGCTTCCATGTTTGCCTCAACGGAGAGTAGGACTTGAAAGAGTCTTAACCCGGTAAAACAAATACCGTGTCTTAAATTCTATTTTATATTGTGTTTGTGATCTACTTGTGGTATTTGAGGTTGTTTGCAGGTTCATTGAGCTCTACTGGTCATCTAGAAGTACCCATAACCGGTGTCAAGGTTCGGAATCGAAAGGCGCTGGTTTCGGGGGTTTTCTTGTTGTGCCGAGTGAATACGGACGTGTCAGGTAAACCTACCGGGACGTGTTCGGTATTATCTTGAGAGTGCTATTTTTGTTTATTCTTTGTTCTAATCTCTGTGGTGTAGGGTTTTACATTCTAGGCTTAGTCTCCATTGCTCATTAACTTAGTGTGTAACTTGTGAGGGGTTGTATTTCTCTGATTTGGAGTTTCCAAGTAATTGAAAACTCCCTCTCTAATCATTTCCACATTTTAAGGTGTTAATTTTTAGAAACTCCTATTCACCCCCCTCTAGGCGTATCCTCGGTCCTTACAAGTGGTATCAAAGCGAGGACTCACTAAAAGCTTCACCGCCATGAGAAAAGGATGTCGACGCCTATCGAGTTAGAGCCCGTGCTTCTCCAAAATGATGGTTCAAACTTTCTATCTTGGTCAATTCATGTGCTCAATACTTTTAGAGATATTAGCCCTCTTGTTGAGCGTATTATAGATGCTAGCATCTCTCTCTCCATAGTTGATTGGTGCAACTACAAAAATTTGACAAAAGAGAAAGAGAGATGCGTGCAACTCAACGCTATAGCAACTAATGTTATTTTGAGTACACTGAGTACAGAAGTTCTAGATGAGGCAATTTATAATGGACAAGCACCTCCGGAGAGTGCTCATCTCATTTGGATCAGGCTTTTTGAGTTGTATGGAAAATCCAAATGTAATGAGTGCTATGTATGGAAGTCAATGGTCAGGTCATCTACCATATCAAACTATAATGAAGAAGCCTCAAAAAACGAGCAATTTACAGAGCCGAAAGCAATTGAGCAAGACTCGCCTTCTCTGCTGCCAGACAGCCACTACTGGACGTGTCCGGTATGGCTGAGGTAGCAGTACAGCAAGCAGCTGTGTAGTGGCACTTCCGCTAAACTATCACCAAGTGATGAGTCAACTTCAGCATCTCACCAGCAGCATCACTTGTGTCTTGCGGCCACAAAAACCAAGAAGAAGCGCACCAAGAAAAATCAAGTGAAGAATCTTGATGCAAAGGAGTTAGCACAAGTAGATGATCAAGTAGGAAGTGACATTGAAATTGAAGACAATTACACTCTTGATCATCTCAGCAACAAGGACAAGCATATATTCTTGAAAATAGCTGAGAGGAATGATGAGCTAGAGGAGAAAAATAAGAAGCAAGAGCAATCGCTTAAAAGACAAGAAATATTTCTCATCTCCAAGTTGGAAGAACTAAAGACAATCAATGAAAGGTATGAAAAATTGTCAATTGAGCTTGCTTTAGTTACTAACCTCTCCTCTAGTGCATCACAGCTAGAGAAATAAAACATTGAGCTTAAGGCAAGGCTAGATAAACTATCAAGCAAATACAATGTATTACAAGCAAAGTATGTTCATCTCGAGTACTCACATGAGGAATTGGTAGAATCACATATCATGCTTGAGGTAGCTAATGAGGTTGTTGTCACATCGGTAAAAACTTCTCAACCTCATACTCTCACACTCACTAGCACACCATCTCAATTAAATATTTCTAGTACTAATGAGTGTGCCTCTCAAGCAAGTCAATCTTTGATTGAGCAAAACTATTTAGAAAATCATGAGCTCAAAGAAGAAGTGGAAGGACCCAAGAAAGACGTGATTCGGTTGAAGGCTAGGGAAGGAGCACAACCTTCTCTTGATAACCGTGACATCATGGTGAAGAAGCTTGAAAAGGGTTCAAACCGTGTTATCTCCAAAGCTCAACAAACAAATCACACATCAAACAACGTCAACGCAACCAAGAGCAAGAAACACAAGAAGAGACTATGCTATGGTTGTGGATTGTATGGGCATGAATGGGCTATGTGTCCCAATAAGAGTTGGGCTGACAAGATGGAAGCAGCTGATCAAAAGGCCTCAAACAAGTTGGTCAAGCAAGCCAAGAGCATTCAATCAAGTGCCTGCATCAAGTGCAACAAGTTGGGTCATCCTAGCAAAGGTTGTCCCAATTATAAAGAGGCAAGAAATAGAGCCCTTGCTACAATAAGAAGATGTTATGGTTGCAATGAAGTGGGGCACATGGTTGATGGATGCCCTAACAAGCAAAACAAGGAAAAGACAAATCAAGGGCGCATTTGCTATGTGTGTAGAAGGAAGGGGCATGTGAGTTATAATTGCCCAAATGGTGATTTTCCCAAGCCCGAACACATATGGTTTCATTGATATGCTTAGAAAGGGCACAAATGGAGTTAGTACTAGCAAGGTGATGTGTTCACCATAAACTGGCACTAACGCCATTTGGGTACCTAAGCATTTGTTGACTAACGTGAAAGGACCCAACAAGAGTTGGGTACCAAAGTGTGCTTAGTATGTTGCTGCAGGTACTAGGTGATGAGATGAAGTCCTCGGGGTGGTTAAGCAAGAAAATTGACATTTCAACTCAATCTATCAATCTATTCCTATCATACTCTCATATATGGTTGACCCGAAGATTCCTTATGTTGATATCCTATACTTCATCTTCATCACAAATGATAAGTTCTTAAACTTATAGGATAGCCACTTGGTTCGTTAACTCTCAATACTTCACAAATCGATAAATTGGAGAAATATTGGAAGTGGCTAATTAGATCAATTAAAAGTTTATGCTATATACTATATGGTGCTCTTAATGGCTCTCTAGTGGAGCAATAAATTTGTTGAGATGCAGGTGTTCAAAGATGAAAAACAAATGGAAGAAATAATCACAAGCAGAGAAGTTTGCCAGTTCTGTCCTGCACATACCGGACGTGTCCGGTATACCTACCGGACGTGTCCGGTATGGCAGTGGGCAGAAACATCGATTTAAATTAAATTTTGACCCCTATGTTTCGATATATGTTTGGTATACTCAGAAGCTTGTGATAAACTATCTCTAAGTGGACTATGAGTATCTCTTCACCCAATTTGATACTCGGCAAATTATTTATATGGTGGTCAAAATAGAAAATTGTCTCCTATGTTCTTGATAGAATGGAGTGCAAATTTCAAGTAATTCAAATCACTTGATGCACTGTCTTAGGGGGAGACAAGTTTCTATTTTGAACCTTTGTGGACTAACAACTTCATTTAAGTATTATTTGTAGTCCTATGATATTAAGTGAAAAGTTCTTCATGGCATAATCATATGACAAGTGAGGTCAACTAAATGAATGTCATGATGTGTTTTATCTTAGTGGAATTATTGTGAGCTCAAGACAAAGGTATGGATTTACATATATGCATTGTAGTGCATCTAAGGCCCTTTATGCTAGAATGTGTACTTGTGTGATGTAGGATAGATAAATTTCAAAACCCTTACTAGCATGTGTAGGTTGTGTGATTTTGAAAAGGCCATTTGGATCTTGGTCTTTGTGACCTCCCCATATCATTTGTGATTATTGCTCTCATTGCTTGTTTGATCGACTAATCACAAGTGGCATGGTCGCTCTCAAGTCCATATAATCTAAGCTAGTATATCCCTATCCTTGGAACTCACCTCTTGAAATATGGACATAAGTTAGCAAAGGTGTTTTGTTTGGAAAGTCTAAGTGAGAAAATCCAGAATTTTCCTCGGATATTCCAAGAAAAGTCAGATAATTTGATAAACCGCGGAATACCCAAACCTGGCAGTGTGTACCAAGTATGGATTGAGTATGGACATCACTTTGGTATTAAAATCAACTATGAAGGGGATTGGAAAAGAAATGGTATTGTTTGGACGAAAAACAGCCCAACCATAAATACCGGACGTGTCGGTATGTCTCTCGGACGTGTCCGGTATTAGGGGAAATAAGATCAACATACCCCTTCGGACTGGTCTGTTTCTTCCTTCTTTCTTCAAACTGCCAGCAGCAAAACCCTCTCTCTCTTCTCTCAAATGGCGACCAAGTAATTCAACCAAGGAAAATAAGCAAGGAGGAGAGGATTGGATTGCATTCACATCAGGAATCAAGGATCTGCTCTTTGGATTTTAGATTTCTCCCTCTTCCATCCTCTTAAGGTATTCTAAACCGGACCCCTTCCGATCTATGTGGTTAGAAGTTCATTTGCATATCTGGTTGGTCAAGATACTACATTACCTATCTAGAACACATGCCCAAAGTTTGAATTGAATTGGTTGAGGATTGGATTGAAACCCCCTGGTTAGGGTTGCTGTCCGTGTATGCCTACCAGACGCGTCCGGTATGTGACAGCAATGCAGGGTTTCTGCAGTTTCGATTCAATTCTTCTTTAATGTTGCTTTTAGGGTTATGGTTGTTTATCAATGATGTCTTGTGAACCTAGTACAAGTGATGGACTAGGTGCTTGCAAATATTAGACAAATGATTATCTCTCTATTGCAATATGAGATAACTCTTGGGTATAGTTTCTGAATCTCATGCAAATCATTTGAACACAGGACTGCAGCAGCCATATGGATCCGCGGACCAAGGCCAGACATGATCCTAATCTTGAGAGGTCCAAGAAAGCTAGGCAAGATGATGAGGAGTTGAGGAGAAGGCCTAGCAGAGCAGCCGCCAGGGCTGCACCAGTGTATGCAGAGGGCAGTGCTTCTTCTTCTGATGATGATGAAACAGAGGACTACAGAGTTGAGTCTAGCAGGAAGAGGAAGAGCACCGATAGAGAGGATGACAGCTCAGATGAGATTGAAGAGGAAGGAGAGGATGAAGAAGAGGAAGAGGAGCCAGCTGAAGCTCCAGTTCACCAGCTAGGGCAGCAAGGCATTCACTTTGGGCTTCTTGAGGTTCATGCTCCCACTTTGCCCCGATACGTTCATGTCACATGTTATCGGGCAAAGGGCATGACTAAGAGAGCTCGTGATCAGAGGAGGATTGACCCTACAGGTTTGCCCAAGATTCAGTTTGACTACTGGTTTCACACTCAGTTTCATATGGATTTCTATGTTAGTGTGATACTCAAGAGGAAGCCAGTTGTGGCTAAGTATCAGTGGGTGGATTGGCAGTACACCAGAGATCTTCAGAAGCCCTCTCTTGATCATGCCATAGCTATTTATGAGCAGACAGGGATCTATGACATCATGGAGTTTAGACATGATTGGAACTCAGAGGTGATTGCACAGTTCTATGCCACTCTGTTTGTTGAGGAGGACACTAGGTGTATGCATTGGATGCTTGAGGAACAGTGGTACAGTGTTGACTATGCAGCCTTTGCAGGTTATCTTGGCTTCTCAGATGAGGATCTTCAGAAGGACAAGATACATGATTAGATTATTCTACCTTCAGAGCAGATGGGCTACATGTATCCACCTCAGAGAGAGAGAGGATCAGTTGGCAAGGTAGTTGGTCTCCACCCCACCTACAGATACCTGGACCGGATGTTCAGGAGGACTATTGATTGCAAGAGAGGAGACAAGGGTTCGATTGCAGATTATTCGAGGAACTTGCTTGCCAGGATGGCACTAGAGGCAGAGTCTTTCAGTGTCTTCGATTTCATTTGGTGTGAGATCCGCAGTGTTGGTGAGAGGCCCCTCAAGGGCTGTGGCTTCGCTCCCTATATCATGCATATGATTGAGCAGGTGACAGGGCACACGTTTGAGTATGATGGACAACATAAGGTCCTAAAGATCACCGCAGACTTAGAGGAGTTGGGAGTTCCTCCAGCTGGTCCAGGAGGAGGTGGAGCAGCAGCAGAGGCACCCGGGGGTGGTGCAGCAGCAGGCACAGAGTTTTAGCCACCACGTGCTTCTTCATGTTCTACTTCTCACCGTAGTGGTGGTTCTCGCTCACCTCTCCGGAAGATCCTCAGCTCCATCTTTAGGATGTGCAAGGATATTCAGACCAGTCAGCGACACAAGAGAGAGGCGAGGAGGAAGGATACAAGGACTCTCAAGCAGATTGTGACTCAGCTCAGGATTGACCCTCTGAGGTCTTCTCCTTCAGATGGTGAGGAGAGTGAGCAGGAGGAGGCGAGGAGCAGTAGTAGGTCGGATCTGACGAGAGACTTAGCGAGTTCCTTTAAAGACAAAGAAGAGCAGCGTACCGAGCCTTCAGACACCATTCCTCTCCAGTTTTGAGTACCTTCTCACGACCAGCCACATCCTAGTGCAGCCGAGGAGTTAGGTTCAGCTTGGTGGGGTGACATCGTTGGTGGCTTTTGTTGGTATATTTTAACGTAAACAGAAAAGATCCGCAAGCGCACGGATACCGCTGTAGCTTTCACCTAAGAGTATTCCAAGGTATCGATTTTTCCACGAGGAACGCGAAGTGTGTAACACCCCAGGTGTTATTTTGCACTAATCTACTAACATTATATGTCATGAGCATCATTCCATCATCACATAAGCATAAGCATGTCAAGTAATTACGCCATTCTTTGTGTTTTGCTACCTAGTTGCTATTTCATGCTTGTGAGTGCTTGCTAATATAATGTCATGACATGTATAATTGTCCTTTGAGCTTTACAAATAGCTTAACTATACTTAGGATGCCTAATGGAATAATATTTATGTTGATCATTTTATCTAATTAAGCTTCTAAGTCATGGTTGGACCTAGGTGACTCTCTAGGACTGATTTGTTTGACTATTTAAAATGTGTAACCTAGAGACTTTGCATGGCTGAGCACCCTCAATCAAAGTTGTAGAGAATTTTATAAAGAACAAACTTTATTTAAGGGTCAAGTCTTAGAAATATACAGAACATGCTCAAAAATGCCTCACTATTCAGAGTTCTAGTGCTGGAATTCATCCTAATCATCCATCCTTTGTATTCTTCTACAAATACCACCACCAGCACCCCTCTCCCTCTCAAACACTTCTTCCTCTTCTCCACCAGCAAAGCAGCAGCCCCTCCTCTCCCTCCTTCCAGCCATGGCACCTTCCCTTCTCTTCCTCACCATGGAGCACACCCCCTCCTCTTGCTGCAAGCAAGGGCGCCCCCTCCCCCATCTCTCATTTCAGCCACCAGAGAAAGAAAGGAGAAGGGGAAAAGAGAGGAGAAGGTGAGGAAGAAGAGGAAAGGGAGGAGGACGTCTAGCCCCTGCTGGAGGACGACGGCGACGTGCTGCTGCCCTTCCCCACGCCCTCAACCTCACTGGAGAAGATGAGGACAGCCCCAAGTCATCTCCTCCAAACCCTAGCCATGGAGGAGCCCCATCTCGATCTCCTTCCTTGCTGCATCCCTAGCCAAGATGATAGTGTTGGAGCACCCCAAGACCATGGTGAGCAAGCCCCAACCCATCTCCCTCACTTCCCCCAACCCTAGCAAGCATCTCCATGAAAGCCCCCTTTGCTTGTGTGCTGATTTGGACTGCTAGAACAGTTTCAGTGGTGATGATGTTTATGTGGTGATAATGATGTTTTCTGTGGATGTGGTGAATACAAAAGTTGTAGCTAACTTCTTTATCTTGCTTGTCCTAAAATTTCATAACCATAGGTCTGGTGGTTTAGGGGTTATGGATTTTAGAAAATTGCTGTCAGGATTAGCATGTCCTCTGGACAGATCTGAATGTGTGGCTTGTTTGACTTGTGTACTTTTGGAATCATGTCTTAGGGATAATATATTAAGTGTAGTACTTTTGTTAAGCTTTTCAAAATGTCTAAGTACACTACTTTTGGTGGGCTAAATCTCTAGTTATGAGCTTGGAAAGTGGAGTGACTGAATCTGTCCAAGTTTGGACAGAATTGTGTTTTAGTATGGTTTGGCCTTTTAAATGTGTGAATTAGCCTTGGACAATAATAAGAGAGTTGTAGACAATTATCTAAGCTTTCTAGAAAGTCTATGTTTACCCCTTTTTGATGTATATAACTCCAACTATGGTCTAAAGAAGGGACTGAGCTACTGCTGTCCTGAAATTTCAAATCTTGAAATTGCATAATGTTAGCTATGTCCATGTTTTCATTTGAGTATGTTTCCTATATGTAAAAAATGTGACTTGTGGTTCCTTACCTTTGCATAATATTACTGTGACCTATGGATACTTAACATGGCCATGTATTTACTGGAATTATTGAGTTTTAGAATTTACTTGCTCTCACATGGTTTATTGCTGTAGCAATTTGTCTTTTTCACCGAGGTTGCTATACTTATTCAAATGTTATAAAATTTGGACAGTAGACTAATGGGAGTATATGTGAGCTACTGTAATTTGCTCATAATTTACTGTGCACATTTTCTAGGTGTTCCATATATGCTCCTTAAGTCACCTTGTTATCTAAATAAATAGAGTAGTACATGAAAATAATTTATTTAGGAGTGTTCATCATGTTTTATAGTGTTTATTTAATATATGTCAACTGTTGGTAACATTGGTTGTACCCAAATTGGTGTTTGAAACGTGAGTGATATATTATTTGCTATATTTATTCCTTTTGGATGCTTTCTGGATAGTTTCTAGAACTTTAATGATTGCACCTTGTTAATGATGCTTTATGTAAAACTTATCTATAACAAAGCTGTTGATAACTTACAAATCTAGTTTGTGTTAAATTTTCATAGCTATAGCTTTTATAGTTTGTGAGTTATGGCTGTGTAATGTTCAGCTTCAGAAATGGTTTCTCTCTGAAATTTCTAGACTTGATCTTGTACATGTGTAATTTCAACCTATTAAACTTGTGAATCATGCTTTGATGATTAAAGATGAATTGTAGACAATTTTATAAGCTTTCCAGATTATCTTGTTACATTTCATTTGGATGTGTATAACTCCAGTTATACCTAAATCTTGTAGCTGCTTTGTACAGTCCAGAAATTAGTTAATTCTAGTTCTAGTTGTTTGCTTTGTGTGTTGCTATGTGTGACTCATGCCTTTATTGATGGTTAAGTATTATACCTGGGAGATTGTGATATTATTGTTATATTTGATATGTTGGATATCTTTATGTTTGGTATGATCGTGATTAGCTTGCTCCCTAATGTGTGTGTGTCATCTAGTGTAACTTTGCTCTTGTATTCTTGTTGTTTATGATGCATTGTCTACTGCACTCCAATGTATTGATACATATGCAATGTGCATCTCATCTAGGTACGTTAGATGAACTACGTGAAGGATGAGATGTTGGAATCAAACCTGAAGATCTTTGCAAACTAACTTGACTGACTTTGGGTCATATTCGAGGCAAGCCCGGAGCATTCTAAGTCTCCCACCCTTTTATAAAATGCAATTGAGTACTTTATGTTGTTTATTGCATTAAGTTATAGGAGTTGGTTGGAAACACTTGCTGCATATATATCCTCTTCTTGTCCAGCAAATTATACCTTGAATCCTATTTAAGTTCAGGAATCGAGATAAATGCTTAGCCATGCTTAGACCGGTGGAAGTCGGGTGATTCTCTGTCATCCGCGAGATATAGGTTGTTACTTCTCTGGTCACGGTTGGCTATATGTGCTATCGTGGAAAAGAACCAAGTGTTAAAATAAAAGAAGACCGAGGCGGGGGACAAGTGGACCCATGCGAGTCGATTAAGGGCTGGACGCGTTGTTTCACTCTTGGTCATGTTGAACACAGCCCAACACATAGTTGGCCCGGCCCCTGTGTGCCAAGTGGCCATGGCTTCGGTAGCTCAACTCAAGGCGGGAAAACGGGGGGCGGTTGGGCAATTCGCGGGATAGCGGCATACTAGACCAAGGGCAAGCATGTCTAAGCGATCTGGCGTCGTCCTTGGGTTAGCATGGTTTGAACATCCCTGGCTATCCGACTTTCGGTTTTTTGCCGACGCGAGAACGGGCCCGCGCCTGAGTTGTACCAAGAGTAATCTAAGACGACCCTAGCTAGGTGCATGCGGGTGTGTCTTTGGGAATACCCCCCGAGCTCGGTTGAAATCGATTCGAATTGCCGTCTCTCCGGGATAGTGAGAACTTGACCTTGCACGGCACCGTAGAACTCACTAAATAATGATGGTTCTAAAATGATGATGATGATGATTATGTTGATAGCTGTACTAAACTGGCTATGGTTATTAATGCTTGTTATAATAACATGATTGTTTAGTACAGGGGCTAATCTAGATGAAAGGTTGATGAATAATAATCTGCTGCTAGTATAATAAAATATTGCTCTCATATAATATGCTTTTATGCAAAATATTGTCAAGCTAGCCCCAACTACATGAAGCCTTGCATACTCCTTGGTGTCACTTTATTTCGGTTTATGACGGGTAAGTCTAGCGAGTACATTCTCGTACTCGGGGGGTTTATTCCCACTTGTTGCAGGTTGTGATGTATCATGGCTCTTTGCAAAAATTGAATGGCTCCTACCATAGCGGTGGAGTATGATCATGGGCATGATCCTTCTTATATCTCTTGTCTCTATTGCTTTTGTTGGAATTGACCTTGGTAATGCTTGGCATATATTTGAAATTGATTTCAATTACTTTGTTTTCGCTACTTTTTTGAACTTATGTTGTAATAATTATTTTGCACTCGATGTATATTGAACTACTTGTGAAAAAGATATAACAAGTGATTTGTTTTGTTGAATCAGTACGATCTTGGCTTATATGTTGGTTGGTTTGAAGTTCTTCGTGATTTCAGTGGACTACTGGGATTATATGGGCTCAAGTGTAAAAATTTAGTCACTTCGGTGATTGTTTTTATACTTGTGCTCTTATAATTTGGACGGTTCTGTTACAAAGTGTACTAGTATCGAATCAAGAATGTCCAAAGGTAGAAAAGATAAATGTTTTTGGTGGGTAGAGAGGGGTTGTCTAAGATCAACTAGATAACTAAGGATTAGGCTTACTATACTTGACTTACTTTGGAGCAACAGTACCTTTCCAACTCTCGAATAAGACTAGGAAGAAGGCAGTTGAAGAAGGCTGCCAAAAGCTCTACGAAACACCAACTCCGACGTGGTGGAATACGAAGACCAATAGAGCTGTCACCTCTAAAGGCTACCACAACTAACCGTAAGAATTGGGTGCAAACTCAGGTAAACACTAGTCTAGACACCACGTCTACACTAACGATTATTACTCTAGTCACGTACGTTAACTAGAGCACTCAATATGAGCGGAGATCCCGTAAGCAAAGTAAAGTAAGAACTAAACTTAATTAAATAGAAGACTTAGAGTTACCGACAGAAGAACCTGAAGATGAATCGATGATGAATCGTCTTCGTAGAGGTACAAAGTTGAGGGGATCCGACAGGCCGGCTCCACCTTCTACTCTCTCCTCTCCTCTCTCCCTATTTTCTAATGAGAGGTTGATCCATTCAAGGGACCCCTCTCAAATGAGCCTCCCTCAGAAAATATGAATTAGGGTTTCATGGGATGCCTCCCCCCGGGGTCTAGGGCTCCTTTTATAGACCCGAGCGATTAACGTGAGCCCTTGGATGAAACCGACATTGGCGGACGGCTGAGATTGAAACCCTAAGGCGGTGGAGCACCTGGGCCAAAGCTAGGCCCATTTGGCGGGTGAGCCAGACCGGCCGGTGCTGGGGTGGGACCGGCTGGTCCCCTCCGGGCGGTCCCGGTCGGTTCGGTTCGTCGTGGTGTCTTCTCGCGCCTTCTGGAGTCTTCTAGTGCAGCCCCCGCGGTGGAATTGATATCTTTTCATCCGGAACTCCGGAAAAGGCAAATGATATGTCCGTTTCGATCGTCTCGACGAGCCCGTCGCAATGGAATTGATAACTTTTATACTGTCATATTGGCTCTCTTTGATAACTCTTCCGGTATGTACCTGTAGAAATAATGATTCACCAAAACTCATGGAGCTTGTTAGAATCAATCCCTACAACTATGGTTTGTAATTCATTTCATGTTATTATATGCAATAGTTGATGGGTTATGATTGACATTAAGGACCATCAACAAGTTCCCCCACACTTGCTCTTTGCTCGTCCTCGAGTAAAGTCTAAAGATAGAAGTAAGCATGATCATAACATCTCAAGATATGTCCCTAGCAAAAAGGTTATTCCAAAGCATTCCTTATACAGGTGGGATTTGTGGCATTGGCTAGCATATATCCTTAGGTGGTTGAAAAGTGGAACAGCTCTCGAAGCAAAGTTATCTTTCCAAATTCTCATCTTAGCAACTTGGAGTTTTTAATGTTTTTACAAAGGAAAAGCATAGATCACTTATACTCCTCAAATGATACTCTCAGTCGCTCAATGGTGTATGATTCCTTACCAAGGCAAGAGTGTGAAATTGCCTTTCTTTCTAAACCTACTTCTAAGGCTTATGTGGAGCTTAGGTAGGGACAAACTTGATTGCATACTTGTGTCGTATATATTGTAAAGTCAAAACCTGGATCCTAGGATCGAAATGTCATACTCCTAGATCAAGACGTGCATGTGTGTGGATATATGGTGGAAGTGGCAAAACCTAATTCTACTCTTCTCCTTGAAACCATACCTCTCTTTTAACACTTGGAAACCTTGCCAGAGAACATGAGCTATCTTATTATTTATTTTTTTTTCTTTTCTCTTCTATTTTTTTAGGGAGGCGAGCATCTAAGTACCCATTGTTTTAACTCCCATTTTTCTTTTCTCTTTTTTTCAAAATACTTTTGCATAGCTCATGGCTCTCCTCTTGGTAACAAAACTTTTTGAGAGATCGCAACAAGGACTAGAGCATTTATTGGGTGAATGGAAAACCTATCAAGATGTTTTTTTTGTTGTTCACTCCCAGTGTAGGAGAGAAACATTTTTGGGTGGATCTAAATGGAATGGCATATTTTGCACCTACTCCCAGTGTGGGAGTAGTGCATATTTGTGTGGCGTGCAAGTGAATCTTGATCTTGAAAGTATGATAAATCTCTCACAAGGATCACAAAGTTCAACCAAACTCAACACAACAACAAGCAGTGAATGTAGAAGGCTTCTATCCTATATATGGCTCTGGTAGAAATTTATCATCATTGAGGAGTATGTGGTACTATGGTTTTTATGATATTTATCAAAATAAAATCTCCAAGTACCTTGACTAGAACTGGTAAGACTTCTAAGCCAGAACTATATCACACTCCACAACAACTTAGTCAATATGATTGTCCTATCAAGATATCTTCCCACAAGCATAAGTATATGTATATGGAACAATCTCTATGCAAGCCTCTATCTTAAATATGTTATCAACATGTCACTTTTCAAAGTTAATTCAAAGTGTGGTTTGGTTCTTTTTAATTTGCAGGGTTAAGCAAGTGCATAACAAGTGTAAAACTCAGTAAGCATATGAATGAGTCAAGAAAGATCAAACCGAGTTTTAGTAGTTGTATGCAGACTTCTTCACCAGTTCAGGATGTCCTTCAATGCTTCTATTCATGGTAGAGGTGTCACCTTCCCCCACACTTCTTCGAGACTATACCTAGCTTTAACTCACAGACAAAAACAGGTGAAAACAATAGGGACTCTTCTGGTGTGGAAACACCAGAGAGTCAAAACCTATTGAACTAAGGGATTAGCCTAAACTAGAAGGAAATAAGAGCAAGACTGATTTTTTTAGATTGGATCATTAAATTGCAAAAATTCAATCAAGTCTATTTCTTCTAAGTTTTCAGTTTCAAAGAATACTTTCAAGCGTTGGCCATTTAACTTAAAGATGTTACCTGAGTCGTCTTGAATTGTGATGGCACCATGTGGTGAGGTTTCAACTACCTTGAATGGTCCTTCCCATTTGCTTCGAAGTTTTCCATGACCAAAGAGCTTTACTCTAGAATTGAACAGTAGGACCTTGTCCCCAGGCTTGAACTCTTTGTGCTTGATCCTCTTATCATGCCATCGTTTTGTTCTCTCTTTATAAATCTTAGAGTTGTGATATGCCTTCTCTCTCCATTCTTCAAGCTCAAATATTTGCATTTGACAATTCTTGCCAGCTAGATGGAGATCCATGTTCCATTTCTTGATTGCCCAGTGAGCTCTGAATTCTAATTCAACCGGCAAATGACAAGTCTTTCCATATACAAAACGATACGATGTCATGCTTATGGGTGTCTTGTATGCGATTCGATATGCCCATAGTGCATCGGAAAGCTTGTATTTCCATTTCTTGCCCATCTCATCCACGGTCTTTTGCAGGATATTCTTGATTTGCTTATTTGAAGTTTCAACTTGACCACTTGTTTGAGGATGATATGGAGTTGCAATGTTGTGCTTGACTCCATTTTCTGCCAAGAACTGTCGGAATCTCTTGTCGATGAAATGTGGGCCTCCATCACTTATGACCAATCTAGGCATTTCAAATCGTGGAAATATCACTTCATTGAACATCTTCTTGGAGTGCTTGGAGTCAGCGGCTCGACATGGTAATGCTTCTATCCATTTGGACACATAGTCAACTGCCACCAAAATGTATTCAGCATCTCCTGACTTTGGAAATGGTCCCATGAAGTCAATTCCCCAGACATCAAACAATTCCACTTGGAGGTTGTTCGTGAGTGGCATAGCATCTCGAGTGTTGATATTCCCATGCTTCTGACATCTGACACATCTTTTGATGAAATCCTTTGCATCTTGATACATCGTTGGCCAGAAGAATCCACATTGCCAAATCTTCGCATGTGTTCGAAACACTCCATAATGTCCTCCATAGGGTGATGAATGACATCTTTTAATGATTTTCATGTCTTCAATTGTCGGGACACACCTCCGTAGCAACCCATCGGCATAGATCTGTAAAGATATGGATCGTCCCACAAATGGGTACGACTCTCATACTGAAGCTTCCTCTTGTCTCCTCCTGGTGGAACATAACCTGCAACCATATAGTTGACAATATTCGCGTACCAAGGATCGTGGTCCGTTACCACAAGGAGCGTGTCGTCCCTTAGATAGTCATTAATAGGTAGCTCATGTGTGTCTTTATGCTGAAGCCTAGACAAGTGGTCGGCTACTGAATTTTCTACTCCTTTCTTATCCCTTATTTCTATGTCGAATTCTTGGAGCAGAAGAATCCATCGGATTAACCGCGGCTTAGCATCTTTCTTAGTGAGGAGGTATTTTAGAGCAGCATGGTCTATGTAAATGATTACCTTTGCTCCCACTAAGTAAGATCTAAACTTGTCTATTGCAAAGACAACTGCCAACAACTCTTTTTCAGTGGTAGTATAATTGAGTTGTGGCCCAGACAAGGTTTTGCTAGCATAGGATATGGCGTAATGTTTCTTGTCTTTGGTTTGGCCTAGAACAGCACCAACCGCAAAATCGCTAGCATCACACATGATCTCAAAGGGCAGACTCCAATCAGGTGGTTGGATTATTGGAGCTGAGATGAGTGCCCTCTTTAGAATTTTAAAAGCTTCAAGGCACTCACTACTGAAAATGAAAGGTGTATCTTTGGCTAGAAGGCTAGTCAAGGGTCTAGCGATTTGAGAAAAGTCTTTAATGAAACGCCTATAGAACCCTGCATGGCCTAGAAAGCTGCGAATGCCCTTCACATTTGTGGGAGGTGGAAGTTGTTCAATAACTTCAATCTTTGCTTTATCCACTTCTATCCCACGTTCAGACACCTTGTGTCCAAGCACAATTCCTTCCCGAACCATAAAGTGGCATTTCTCCTAGTTCAGGACTAAGTGCTTTTCTTCACACCGTTGTAAGACCTGGTCTAAATTCTCTAGACAATCATTGAAGATTTTACCATAGACGGTAAAGTCATCCATAAATACCTCCATGATTTTCTCGATCATGTCAGAGAAAATAGACATCATGCACCGTTGAAAGGAAGCTGGAGCGTTACACAATCCAAACGACATTCGCCGGTATGCGTAAGTTCCGTACGGGCATGTGAAAGTGGTCTTACTTTGGTCATCAGGGTGAATTGGGATTTGATGATACCCGAAATACCCATCAAGGAAACAAAAGAAAGAGTGATTTGCAAGCCGTTCCAACATTTCATCAATGAAGGGTAACGGGAAGTGATCTTTCTTTGTAGCCTTGTTAAGTTTTCGGTAGTCAATGCACATACGCCACCCCGTGATAGTGCGTTGAGGGATGAGCTCGTTCTTCTCATTCCTCACAACCGTCATTCCTCCTTTCTTTGGCACAACTTGGACAGGGCTAACCCACTCACTATGAGGTACGGGATAAATAATCCCAGCATGTAAGAGCTTAAGGACCTCTTTTTTAACAACTTCTTGCATTGCGTTGTTAAGCCTCCGTTGTGGTTCCTGAGATGGTGAAGCATTAGGATCAATGGGAATACGGTGAGTGCAGAGGATGGGACTAATTCCCTTGAGGTCTTGGAGTGAGTAGCCTATGGCCGGTTTATGTCTTTCTAGGACAGCGACAAGTTTATGGGTTTCCTCTTTAGAAAGTGTGTCACTTATGATGACTGGAGTTTCTCGATTATTATTGAGAAAGACATATTTTAAGCCAGAAGGAAGCGGTTTTAGCTCAACTGAAGGTTGTGATGGCACCTCAGTTTCTTCTAACTCGACAGGCTCCGCCAACTCTTCCTCTTCTTGAATAAAGTGTTCGTCATCAAGAGTTGATTGGGCCATATCCTCTAAAGATGCCATCAAGACCTCCTCAACAGGGTCTTGCTCAGGTTTGAGTTCTACTATCGCATTTTTTGAGCGTGCAAGTGAGATGGCGATAGGAGAACTACCTAACTTTAAATCTAGGAGATCCTGTTTTGGTCTTTCTTGGAAGAGTATCCCAAAAGGCACTGCAATCAAGATGGATGTATCTAAGATGTCAAAGATATGAAAATCTAGGCGATACTCAGAGCATTGTATTCTCAATGGGATAGACCTTATGACCCCATAACTTTCAAGAGTAACTCCAGAAGTAATTCTTAGAAGCTTATGAGATGGGTTCAAAAACTTATTGGGGTATAGTTGTTCGGTCAAAGCCTTTGAAATGATATTCATCCCAACGGTAGGACTATAGTGAGCCTCTATGGTGGTTCCCTTAAGGATACAAGTGAAAACATCTGAGGGGGCCATGATTCGGGCTACCTCGGTGAATAACTCCGTTTCTGCTAACCACTCATGACTCATGATGGCCGATAGTCCTTTAATATGTTCTATAAGGAAAGCATCATTAGTTGGACCATCATCATGATCAGATGACATAGAATGTGCTAGAGGTTTCACTTGGACTGGCAAACTCGAGGTATTTCCAAAATCTTCAAAAAGACCATCCTCGATTTCAAAGGGGAACATGGAATGATGGGATTCATCATCTTCCAGATTGTCTTGGGTTTCCTCAATGGGAGGTTCTTTAACAACCAAATTGTTAGAAGGATTTGAAGGGATTTCAGATTTGGTTGTGTCTACCTCCTCTTGCTGGTCGAGGCTTGGCTTGACTTCTTCTTCAGGAAACTCATCAAAAATGCCAGTGTAAGGGGTGTTCTCAAGGATTTTCTCTAGAATGGCTTTCCCCTCGCTCATGGTATTGTGTGAGAATGAACCTCCAGAAGATAAGTCGAGGTGTAGAGCAGCGTCCTTGCTAAGACCAAGATGGAAGTGGTAGAGAAGCACGTGGTCAGGCAAGTGAAGGGTTGGACCGGTATTGATTAGAGTTAAGAACCTAGCCCAAGCTGCTCCTAATGTCTCCTTCTCTTTTTGTTGAAAGGTGAGAACTTCTATTCGAAGGGCGGCAATCCTAGGAAGAGAGAAGAAAGCAAGACAAAATTTGTCTCGAAGTTCATCCCAATTTCCATTTACTCCTCCTACAGTATGAGCATACCATTGTTTTGCTCTTGCCAAAAGGGAGAACGGAAACAATTTTCATTTAATGGTCTCTTGTGTCATGCCAGCAATAGTCAAGCAAGAACACAACTGCTCAAATTCTCTAAGGTGGGTGTAGGGATTTTTGTCTTCTAATCCAGAGAAGGGTTGCTCCCGAACCATGGCTATAAAAGCAGGGTGAAGCTCATAGCCATCCGTAAGTATAGGATGTGATGATGGTGGAGGCTCTAGCAACTTGCCCTTTGGAGCCAAGAATTGAAAGATAGGCGTGGAATGATGGGGACGTGATTCCCGATCTTCCGTCAGTTCAAGATAACTATCGATTTGGTGGGAGAGCGACACACCGATCCAACCCGGATCACAAAGACCCGAACCCCCGCAACCTTAGTACCCGTCTCCTCCGGTTATCAACCGTGTCACAATCCGGTTGACCTCGCCAAGAAGGCTAATCCCTGCTGCGAATCGAAGAACACAAGCAAGAACAAGATAATACGCAACTCAAGAAAAGTGACAATTGCAGATATATGATTAAGATCACGAGTTGGGGTCTCACAAACCGATAACGGCGACTGTTCGATGACAGATTAATCTAAAGCAAAACCCCCAAACCCTAACGTAGGCGGCGGCTACTGATTATATGGTCTAAGGGACGTGCAAGCACCCTCATTCACGTCCTCCTCATGGGCCTATACGTTACATGGCCCGACGGCCCAAAAGATAGCAATGCAACGCCTAAACAGATTCTGGATGCTCACTTGTTTTGATGATTCTTGTTGACTCCGATGGAATTTAGACCTCAAACCAAAACCATTAGTTAGCTTATGAAATTATCTTTCCATCCATATATGGATCATCAAAAACAGAGTTCGGATGTGTCCCTGGGCGTCCGATTTATCGCCGCTGGTCCTGAAGGCCGAGACCGACGCGAACTCGAGTTGGACTGGGCCTCTGGCTTGGCTTGGACGCCCTTGCTGGCCCTCTAAGGTGGTGGCCAAGGAGGAGGACGTCCAAGGGCTTCCTTGGTGTGTTTTCCATCTTCTCGGAACGTGCTCCAACTTGGGCCAAGGTCCCAAGTGTGAATATCCAGCCCATGACAATGATGTAGCTCCTTACAGCAACAGTGATAGAATGTCTTGATGATTTGGAGGCCTTGCCAATGTGATATTGAGGTGGGACCTGATTTATTTGAAAGCTTATCAAATAAGCTTTTCATCAAGTACTCATTGACCTCAATCGCACCCCGAATGGTTGAGTTACGGCCTCCCCAACGAGGTATTATCGGGTCACCGATGAATCTTGATTGCCATGTACTTTGAGAAATATTTGTACCTACAAGCAAATAGGAACATGTACATGTGGAACCAAGTGAGTTGCACTAAAAATCACTAAACAAGCTTACCTTATAATCAATGGTTGCATCTGAATGTGTCATGTCCTCATCATTCTCCCCTTCTTGACAACAAACCGTCCTCGGTTTGAGGTTAGGTGCAGGACAGATTGTAGGTAGTGGCCAACATAGCTCCCCTTCTTGAAATTTAACTTGTTTCTTTGTAACAAAACTAGAAGCACTTGACATGATAAAATTATAGCTATTGCAGCCCTCTAGTTGATCATATTTTTGTATAGTAAAAGGAGATTTCAGATTTGAACAAATATAGACACGATGCACCATATACTCTCCTTTGCAATTATATTTACCAACAAAGTGATAGATACATCTAGATAACCATGGCAATTCAGCATATTTAAATTTCTCTTCCAAAACATTAAGAGCACATAGAGTATCAAACTCAATATAACCCAAAGTATTTAAAGAAGATAATAATTTTAGCTCATCCTTTTTAGTAGTAATGGGAAGAAAATATTTACTTGCAAAGAATTACTTTGTTCCAAAATATAAGAATCAATTTCTTTCACAAGTGGTGGCATAGCAATAACAAAAGTGCTATCATGCAACTTCTCTTCATCACAAATATCAGTAGAATCATCGTGTGGTAAAGGTAAATCAAGAGAAGGTTCTAGTATTGCATTAATAGCATCATTGGTGGGCAAATTCAACATCTCAAGAGAGCTCTTACCTGAGACAGTTACCTGTTCTTTCTCTATTACCTTGTCCCCTTTCTTGGATACATGCTGTAAACTATTAGTTTCAACAAAAGACAAAGCAATATCTTTATTTTGTAAAAATTCAGATTTAGATGAAGATATCTTAACATCTGAAATAACCCATTCTTTTCTAAAAGGCTCATTCTTTCTTCTCTCTCCTCTCATAAGATCTTCTCTTAAAATTTCAACAAAGCGGTCATAGGTATGAGAGTAATATTTCTACTATTGTATTTGAATGAATATTTATTAGCAATCATATTGTGCATAACCTTATTTTCAGATATCCATGGTTTACCAAATAATAAATGACAAGATTGCATAGGTACTATATTAAAATCTGCACTATCCTTATAAACACCAAGGAAAAATTTAATGTGTGCAATTTCAGTTACCTTTATTTTATCCCAAGAATTTACCCAGTGCATGTAGTATAGATGTGGATGTGGCTTTGTGGTGAGACCAAGCTTCTCAACCAACTCTAAGCTTGCAAGGTTGTTGCAACTCTCACCATCGATCATGACACGACAACGTACCTCTTTTACAACAAAATATGTTTGGAACACGTTGTTGAACTGGTTTTGCTCTGCCTTCTCCATTTGGGAACCGAGCACTTGATGTGCAAACTCTGTGGTGCATGTGAAAAGTGGTTGTGATGTCATTGCAGCTATGGAGGAAGACGGCTGATCCATGATGACCTGCAATTCACACTTAAAAAGAAACTTGTTGTTTGGTATTGTTAGAAATCAAAAGCCCTATCAACTATAATATGTGTCAGTAGAAGCACACTCTCACACGTCTTACTAAATTCTTACAAGTGTTCTTACCAAAACAAAACAGTGAACGGTACAACCGGCGGCTGGTTCGTGATACCGGTGAGGATGTGGCACCAAAATTGCAAGGGTCTTTTTCTGTACTGATCTGAAGTATATATGTAGAGCTTGGAAGGCACACAAAGAAACAAATTTATATATGTGGCACACAATTTAGTAACAGATAGCAATATTGAATAAACGTCCAAAGCACTTGTCCTAGTTGCTGGCCTATGCGTGTTCCTAGCACCAATTATGATAAACAAGGGAGTGAAACAAGGATAAAAAGAACAATTATGAATGAAACCAATGGACATGAACAAGGCAAAGGCACCACACAAAATAGAGCAATTAGTTGTTCCTTATGTGCTCCTATTCTCTTCTCTTTTCTTTTACTATTTTTTTTTTATTTTTATACAAACTTTTTCTTTTGATCTTTTGATATTTTTTTCTCAGTAAGGAGCACACAAGAACAAACCATAAAAAAATTTGAGCTCAATTGGATAAAAGATGTGGTGTATAGAAAATAAGTATTGTGCTCTCAAAATAACACCAAAATTTGTGGGCCCAAAAACTCGATTTTATTGATTGAATTTCGCAAATCTAATTTTTGCGAACCCAGCCTTGCTGGGATGAAACAAATCTAAAATTTTCTGGCGTTCTCCGTAGATATAAAATTCGCCCCGTTTCGAGTTTGGACGAAAAAGTTATGACTGTTTTAAGGTAGGCTGTCCAAATCAGAGTTTTATGTGGACACAAGATGCAAATCGATGATGATATATAATGGTTGCGGATGGAGGGATCAACACAAATTAGAGAAGAACACGATCTAAACCAGCAATAAGACGTTGACCTAGGACACAAACTCAATACAGCGAACTCTGAAACTAAATTATGCAAAGGCTATGGCGTGGCTGGCTCTAGGATGGAAAACAATTATGGCCGTGGATTATAGGATGAAGACAAAACACAAACTAAGGGATAACTTCGAACCTGATGGTATACCTTAAGCTCTCATACCACTTGATGGGGATGTGATTCCCGATCTTCCGTCAGGTTCAAGATAACTATCGATTTGGTCGGAGAGCGACACACCGATCCGGCTTCGGATCACAAAGACCGAACCCCGCAACCTTAGCACCACGTCTACTGCGGTTATCAACCGTGTCACAATCCGGTTGACCTCGCCAAGAAGGCTAATCCCTGCTGCGAATCGAAGAACACAAGCAAGAACAAGATAATACGCAACTCAAGAAAAGTGACAATTGCAGATATATGATTAAGATCACAGTTGGGGTCTCACAAACCGATAACGGCGACTGTTCGATGACAGATTAATCTAAAGCAAAACCCCCAAACCCTAACGTAGACGGCGGCTACTGATTATATGGTCTAAGGGATGTGCAAGCACCCTCATTCACGTCCTCCTCATGGGCCTATACGTTACATGGCCCGACGGCCCAAAAGATAGCAATACAACGCCTAAACAGATTCTGGACGCTCACTTGTTTTGACGATTCCCGTTGACTCCGATGGAATTTGGACCTCAAACCAAAGCCATTAGTTAGCTTATGAAATTATCTTTCCATCCATATATGGATCATCAAAAACGGAGTTCGGATGTGTCCTGGGCGTCCGATTTATCGCTCGCTGGTCCTGAAGGCCAAGACTGACGCGAACTCGAGTTGGACTGGGCCTCTGGCTTGGCTTGGACGCCCTTGCTGGCCCTCTAAGGTGGTGGCCAAGGCGGAGGACGTCCAAGGGCTTCCTTGGTGTGTTTTTCATCTTCTCGGAACGTGCTCCAACTTGAGCCAGGGTCCCAAGTGTGAATATCCAGCCCATGACAATGATGTAGCTCCTTATAGCAACAGTGATAGAATGTCTTGATGATTTGGAGGACTTGCCAATGTGATATTGAGGTGGGACCTGATTTATTTGAAAGCTTATCAAATAAGCTTTTCATCAAGTACTCATTGACCTCAATCGCACCCCGGATGGTTGAGTTACGGCCTCCCCAACGAGGTACTATCGGGTCACCGATGAATCTTGATTGCCATGTACTTTGAGAAATATTTGTACCTACAAGCAAATAGGAACATGTACATGTGGAACCAAGTGAGTTGCACCAAAAATCACTAAACAAGCTCACCTTATAATCAATGGTTGCTTCTGAATGTGTTATGTCCTCATCATGGAATTCATGTGGTAGGGTAAAGGTGGTGATAAAAAGAAAAATAAAAGATACACAGACGAACTTGGTTCGATCCTAGAACAGTTACCGTTCCCCGGCAACGGCGCCAGAAAGCTTGTTGGTATATTTTAACGCAAACAGAAAAGATCCACAAGCGCACGGATACCGCTGTAGCTTTCACCTAAGAGTATTCCAAGGTATCGATTTTTCCACGAGGAACGCGAAGTGTACTAGTATCGAATCAAGAATGTCCAAAGGTAGAAAAGATAAATGTTTTTGGTGGGTAGAGAGGGGTTGTCTAAGATCAACTAGATAACTAAGGATTAGGCTTACTATACTTGACTTACTTTGGAGCAACAGTACCTTTCCAACTCTCGAATAAGACTGGGAAGAAGGTAGTTGGGGAAGGCTGCCAAAAGCTCTACGAAACACCAACTCCGACGTGGTGGAATACGAAGACCAATAGAGCTGTCATCTCTAAAGGCTACCACAACTAACCGTAAGAATTGAGCGCAAACTCAAGTAAACACTAGTCTAGACACCACGTCCACACTAACGATTACTACTCTAGTCACGTACGTTAACTAGAGCACTCAATACGAGCGGAGATCCCGTAAGCAAAGTAAAGTAAGAACTAAACTTAATTAAATAGAAGACTTAGAGTTACCGACAGAAGAACCTGAAGATGAATCGATGATGAATCGTCTCCGTAGAGGTACAGAGTTGAGGGGATCCGACAGGCCGGCTCCACCTTCTACTCTCTCCTCTCCTCTCTCCTTATTTTCTAATGAGAGGATGATCCATTCAAGGGACCCCTCTCAAATAAGCCTCCCTCAGAGAATATGAATTAGGGTTTCATGGGATGCCTCCCCCCTGGGGTCTGGGGCTCCTTTTATAGACCCGAGCGATTAACGTGAGCCCTTGGATCAAACCGACATTGGCGGACGGCTGAGATTGAAACCCTAAGGCGGTGGAGCACCTAGGCCAAAGTGGGCCCATTTGGCGGCTGAGCCAGACCGGCCGGTCTGGGGTGGGACGGGCTGGTCCCACTCCGGGGCCGGCGGGCGGTCCGGTTCGTCGTGGTGTCTTCTCGCGCCTTCCGGAGTCTTCTAGTGCAGCCCCGTGGTGGAATTGATATCTTTTCATCCGAACTCCGAAAAAAGGCAAATGATATGTTCTGCTTTTCGATCGCCTCGATGAGCCCGTCGCAATGGTGCATTCTAATCCATCATTTGAGATACTTTTATACTGTCATATTGGCTCTCTTTGATAACTCTTCCGGTATGTACCTGTAGAAATAATGATTCACCAAAACTCATGGAACTTGTTAGAATCAATCCCTACAACTATGGTTTGTAATTCATTTCATGTTATTATATGCAATAGTTGATGGGTTATGATTGACATTAAGGACCGTCAACAGCTTTGACCCCTACACTGGTGCTGGCACTAGCAGTTCTCGCCCTCTGGGTGCTCCGCACTCACCCGACGAAAGGTGAGCGCGTGGTGACGACGACGACGAGTGATCGACGGATGTGTGACAGCTTGCAGCCCCTTTGTGTCTTTTATTCATCGTTTGCTACCTTTTTGGAGATAGATGACAAAGGGGGGGAGAGAGAGTGATTAAAGCTTCAGATTGTGTTGTGTGTGTGTTTCTCTTTTGCTATCTAGAGACTTGTACTGCAGCTGTAGTCTTTTGAGTTTGAGCTTCATTGTTGTATTATTCAGAGATGAGATGTATCAGACTTGTGTTAGTCTTATGAGCTTCATCTATGTATCTTGTGAGGATTGAGCTTGGTGGATGTATGAGACTTGATATTGTGATATATTCTATCTTAGCGGTCTATGAGCTTGAGAAATCTTTGTGATGAGTGCTAAGTGTGCGATATAGATATGTTGTATTTACTTTCATAAGAACCATACATATTTTAGAGTGAAAAATATATGGTGTGATGTTTTATATTTATTCTTGTGTGATATATCTTGTCATATGCATCACGGATTTATTCGTGACACACTCTTGCACTTCTCGGATGCACTGATTTAGGGGGAGTCTCCTATGTGTTTTAATATGTGCAAATTAACATTTGAGGTCATTTTTGAATTTGATTCATATTGCACATATTAAGGGGGAGCCTCTCATATCGTTGAACCTAAAAAGTTTTAAATTCTATATCTTTTTGTAAGCTTTAATCGGGTTGTCATCAATCACCAAAAAGGGGAGATTGAAAGTGCATCTAGCCCTTTAGTGGGTTTTGGATGATTGGATGACAATGCGATTAAAGGACTATAACATCATTGCTAAGTGTCATGCAGAAAATTGGTTATCTCACAGGTATTTGATTCAAATGTTTAAAGCCAAAATGATGGATTGTTGTATGGTTTGATTGGGGTGATCATAAGGCAACAATACATATGTGTTTATAAAAAGGCTTTTATATTGTGAGATTCCAATGATTAAAGCAAGCATATTGGGATTGATTATGGAGACATGATTGGATTGGATACATGATGGTCTTATATTGAAAGCTTGCTAGTATAAAGATTGAAGAAGACAACAATATAAATGGATATGCACTTAATTAATAGTTCAACACATGAGGTGACTTGATGGCTTGAGAATGTGAAGATAGCAAGGAAAGGCTTCGAGGTACTAAGCAAGAGTGAAGGGCAAGCGATGGCTTGGCGGCCGAAGAACTCAGCTAGGGTGAAGGAGAAAGTACTTGCATTTAGTCGAGATATCAATCAAGCTATGATGGTTGCATTTGTGTGAAGGATCAATATCACTATTGGTGAAAGGACAATAAAAATGACTTGATCCATTTGGAATAACTCATATCGAATGAATGGAATCAAGTCATATGCTCAAGATGGCTATGCTCAAGATGGAAAGGTCAAATGGACATGTTGGCACCCTCAAATGATAAAGATTGAATGTTATGGCTCGGGAGTGTATCAAATCAACTCAAGTGGCACAATTCATTTTTATTTAAATGTCTTGAGTTGAATAGGAAAACCGTACTATTAAGAGGGATGCATCATGTTGATAGATACTATACATAAGTGCTCAAGCCAACCCACGTGAGGTTTGAGTGAAAGAGAGCATGAGAGACTGACTGAGTCAGCACTGCCCGTGTATATCGGACATGTCCGGTATGCATACCGGACGTGTTCGGTATGCTCGGGGTGAGTGCACTGTTGGGGGAGCGTAAACAGAGAGCTGACTTCTACCGGTAGTACCGGTCTCTTTGACCGGTAGTACTGGTGGTCACCGGTAGCACCAGTGAAACACCAGTTGTACCGGTAGGTCATTTTTGCGCCAAGCTCCAGGGGTAGTCTGTGCTGTGCCTACCGGACGCGTTCGGTATGCTCTAACGGCTAAAAACGGCTAGTTTTTTAAAGTGGCTTTATATACCCCCAAGTCTCCACTCGTGGAGGCTGCTGATTCTGCTGGTTCCTAAGCCTTCCTAAAGCCTTGCAAACACTCTCTAACCCTCTCTTAGTGTGTGATTGATTCAAAGTTCTAAATCCTAATTGTGGGTTGAGTGAAATTCAAAATTGAGAGCAAGCCACCACTTGAGCACTTGTGCATATTGTCAAATCTCGTGATTCGTATTTGTTACTCTTGGATCTTCGGTCCTAGACGATTAGGCGTCGCCGGAGACCACCCAAGAGATTGTGGTGTGGCTCGAAAAGTTTGTAACGGTTGATTCCACCGCCGCAAGGGAAGGAATCAAATTAGTGGAAGGAGGAAAGGGAGTTGGAAAAGACTCTGGCTAGGGTGACCTGCGTGGTCCTCTAGAGTTGGACTCAAGGAATCGAAATTTGCAAAGACTTCGGCTAGGGAGACCTGCGTGGTCCTCTAGATTAAGCCAAGCAAAGGGAGTTGAAAAAGACTCCGGCTAGGAAGACCTGCGTGGTCCTCTAGAGCTTGGTCCTTGGGTCGCTCGCAGCTGCCTCAACGGAGAGTAGGACTTGAAAGAGTCTTAACTTCGGTAAAACAAATACCGTGTCTCAAATTCTATTTCATATTGTGTTTATGATCTACTTGTGGTATTTGAGGTTGTTTGCAGGTTCACTGAGCTCTACAGGTCATCTAGAAGTACCCGCAATCGGTGTCAAGGTTCGGAATCGAAAGGCGCTGGTTTCGGGGTTTTCTTGTTGTGCCCGTGAATACCGGACGTGTCCGGTAAACCTACCGGACGTGTTCGGTATTATACTACGTGCTATTTTTGTTTATTCTTTGTTCTAATCTCTGTGGTGTAGGGTTTTACATTCTAGGCTTAGTCTCCATTGCTCATTAACTTAGTGTGTAACTTGTGAGGGGTTGTATTTCTCTGATTTGGAGTTTCCAAGTAATTGGAAACTCCCTCTCTAATCGTTTCTGCATTTTAAGGTGTTAATTTTCAGAAACGCCTATTCCCCCCCCCCTCTAGGCGCATCCTCGGTCCTTATACGAAGTACCTAACTGCTCTTTTAGTTGTCCAGCAAATAACAATAATTGCTATAGGTACGTATGCACACGCTACGTCGTTGCACCATTTGCTCTCTCCGTCAGCACTACGTTGCACCACTCACAATCCATCTCTAAATGTATTTTGCGGAAGGACATGGAAATGGAGTACAGTACTGCTGCGGAGTAAGCGAGTGATCGTGCATACAAGATTATTAATATACTAACATATCTTCACCGGTTATTTTCATTGGACGTACATGCCGTACATGACCATAAACAGGTACATATACACACGCTATGAGCCGAAAAACTAGGTAACCTATGTAATAAGCACGCAATGTAAGATCATTGACACTTACATACATACTTCACCCACTTTTACAGCATATATACATGCACGATCACATAAATATATCTTCGTGCATGAATATTTTTTTTTACATAAACCTATAAACATCCGGCTTCATCCCTTGTGACCAAGAGAATCAAACCACTTATTATATCAATTCTACCATTATTGGCCATCTAAAAAAGATAAATAAAGAACAACGTGGCGGCCGGTTTTAGCACATGACCAACTTAGAATATCCACCCATTGTTTTCTTTGTGTGCCGTTGTGACGGGGCCTAGTGACGAATAATTGCATTACCATGACCTGAACTAGACTTGTGCAGGAATATATAGTATGGCATGCAATGACTAAATAGACGCATAGAGATGCACTGGCAAACGAGGCTGAGCCTGTAACAGGAGTGGCTCAGCTAGTGAGAGGCTTGTAGTGGATTCCTTGAGCTCGATTGTATGAACACCAGGAGGTTTGGTCCACGTGAACCCTTGCAGAAGCCTTGCGAATAGCATTATTGTAACGGAGCTGCCAAGTGATACCCCTGGACATCCCCTCCGACCTGCGCTGAATGAGACGAACCTAAGGTCCGGCTCAGTGAGAACCACGTGCTCGTTCATCTTCAGATGTCGCTCTGGCCAGAACTGGAGAGGAGCATCCCAGATGTCTGAGTTCCGGCCAAGCCCCACCCGGCTCAGAAGGACATGGCTGCCCTTGGGAATGAGATAGCCGGAGACGACGACATCTTCCATGGCAACGTGGGGCGGGTTGAAAGCATGGTAGGGGTGCAAGCGGAAGGTCTCCCGTAAGCACGCTTTTAGATAGTTGAGGTGAGGAATGTCAGATTCTTGGACGAGCCTGTCCTTGCCAACGACAGTATTCAGCTCGTTCATTGCTTTCTTCATGACCTCCGGTTTGTTCATCATCTCTGCGAGTGCCCACTCAACTGCGTTTGATGGATTGTCGACAGTTGCATACATGATCTCCTGAACATGAAACAATTATTAGCATAGCAATACCAAGTGACACGGCATAATTTTGCTACCACCGTGCATGAAAGGCTACAAAAAAGGAAATAATAAATTAACAAAAAACTCCTACAAATTTACTGTCTAGAAACAAGGGTACTATTGGGAATGCAACTAGCATAGTAAATAAATGTTAAGATATCTTACCGCTGTCTGTGCTCGTATTTCATCAAATGACAAGAAAGGTTGCCCTTGTGAGTCCTGAAGAGAGACTAGCGCATCAAGAAAATCTCTGGCCTCTCTCTTTTCGCCACGTTTGCGAAGTCCATCCCACTCACAGATCCTCTCTTTTATGATGGGATCATGCAATCTATTTATAGTCTTCATTACACACTTGGCAACCTTCTTCTGGCCGTCAATGTCGAGGCCAGCAATCATCCTCGTCCATGCAGCAGTAGCAGCACCAGCAGGGATGTAATCTGAGACAGAGAAGTTGTAGATCTTGTTGACCAGCATGAAGAGCGCATCCACATGCGCCACCTCCTCAGGACCGGGGCCGCTGCCGCCATTGCCATTGCCAGCACCAGCAGCAACCGAGAAGTGTCTTGTGCCAAACACGAGCCTCCGTATCAAGTTGCTGCAAAAATGCTGGGCTACATGGCGTACATCAACCACACCATTAGCTGAGGTGTTGCACTGGCTATACACGAACCTGAGGAGGTGATCGGCCTCCTCTGCTCGCTGGTGCTGCAGCCGCTGCTCCATTGACTTGGACAGGATCTCAGAGGTGATCACCCGCCTCATCTTCTTCCACTGCTCCCCATACGGTGATAGGATGGAGCCCTTGTACCCGAAGGTGAACAATTCAGTTGCGGATGTCAGGGGGCGAGATGCAAAGACTGTGTCGTTCTTTCTCAGAACCTCACGGGCTATCTCTGGGCAGGCAACTACTACAACATGGACGGCTCCCAAGCGAAGGCATAGGACGTTGGTTTTCATGTCCTTGAGAAGGCCATGGATCCAACGAAACACCGGCCGCTTTGAAACCACACAGTGCAGGCTGCCGATGATAGGCAACCCAGCTGGCCCGGGCGGCAGCGGCCTATGCAGCTGTGTTTTCTTGGATGCTGCGGCTTTGGTTCGGTAGAGAAGTAATAAAGTGAGGGTAAGAAAGGTGCAAAGTACTAGGAACGGAGCGATGGCATGTGCATGGCTAGGTGCTAGTCCCATGCTTGATGATACGTTGGGGATCATCATATATTTTTGTGTTGGGAAGTACATCGATCTGTGTGTTCTGCTTAGTCTGCTCGCGGTATCTGGGCAAGCGGCTGCAAGTTTGTGTTGATGCTCTTGTTATGTCTTTGGTAAGCAGTGTTGGAGCATATTATATATATAGTACTCCCTTGATATAAAGACCCTCTACTCTACCTGCTTGGATTGGCTCCGTGTGGTTGTTAGCCATTTTGATCGGTCTCATTTGGAACCAATTAAATGTTAAGATGCAACGATTATAACGTTTTAAATAGTAGCAGGATAAGACATGCATTTAGCGTTAGCCTTCTCAAGAAACTATAAAAAAATCTAGAGCAGATATAAAGGAAGCTCTTAAATATATTAAGATCCCTTCAAATCCATTCTCTCCTCCATTTTCTCCAAACCTTGTACACTGAACCCTGTGGAATAGGACCCACCTGCGACAATAAGTTCCACCATCCACTTAGGATAGTCCACACTGTCTTGGTAAATTAAAGTTGCAATCTTTGCATAGATGTCTTGGGTTTCCTGCAGTTCGCTGTTACATAACTTGCAAATAAGGTCATTTGGCCATCCCTACTTGTGTAAGTCATTTGCTGTTGGAATTTTGCTGTGCGTTATTGTCTAGGCGAAGAACCTACATTTTGGTTCGGCTTTGGCCTTCTAAATGGGGCTTATCTTCAACTTGTTACTATTATCATGTCCAACAAATTGTATCCTGTAAGCACTCTTAGTTGTGTATTCCCCATTAATTATCCAACGCTAGATAATCTCGTCTTTGTTTAGTCGTTACGTGTGTTGCTAGCTAGCAGCTCCCATAGCGAAACGGATATGCAAATTTTGTCCAGAAATGTTTGCCTCGATTAGGATTAGTGTAGTGCTAAAAATATTTCATATTTAAGCCAAATAGTGGAAGCCAAAGTGTTACTAGCGGCCATAGCGAAACAGTTGGCAATATCGTAGAGTAAACCTATGAATAATAGCTATAGCAGGCTATTTAACCATGAGAAGAAAATATCAACCCAGCAAACTAATGAAGGCTCTCATCTATTTGTTTGCCTCTTCTCTGACAAAGGGTAGAATGTGATATCTAAGAGCACATGCAGCAAGGGGCCGGGAACGGTCTACGTGATAAGAAGGGATACGAGGAAGAGAGAACAAGGGCATTTGGAACAATCTCAATGCACGCACACTCAGCACAAGTGATTGGCACGTTCTTGTACCAATCACTTGATGTCATATAATTTTTTTATGTATTGACTCAATACTAATCATGCTAAGAAATAAATCCATTTAGAAAACAAAACTGATATTCACTACACTACTACAGAGCTGGGATTTAGTCCCGGTGCGGAAAGCCCTTTAGTCCCGGCTGCGGAGCCGGGACTAAGGTTTCGGGACTAAATGTCCCGCCTTTAGTCCCGGTTCCGCGGCCCGGGACTAAAGGTGGACCTTTAGTCCCGGTTGGTAACACCAACCGGGACTAAAAGGGTCAGCCTGTGGTGGGCCACTGGCCGCCTTTTTTAGTCCCGGTTGGTGTTACCAACCCGGGACTAAAGAGTTTTTACTTTTTTCTTTTCTTTTTTCCTTTTCTTTTTTCCTTTTCTTTTTCTTTTTAGTCCCGGTTGGTATTATTATTTTCGAATGCGTATTGTCCGCTGCTTGTTTATGTAGACGCCGCACCTATAATTTATAATTAGATCATTACATATAAATAAACTACATAAAACTATTTATATATTATACATATCTATTGGTCTACGATACAAAATTTACATGTCTCCGTCACGGATAAAGTATTTACAACTTAATTGTTCTCCGCCACTCAAGCATCATACAAATGATCATCTTGGTTTGGTTTGAGTGGCTCGTCGTGGTTGAAGAAGTACTCGCCGGCGGGATTTAGGACTTGGTCGTTTAGAAATCCGGCGATTGTCTCCCGAATGCCTTTTTAGGCGGACTTCAGTCAACACCTTCTCCCTCAACCACGTCTCCTATAGTAATCATTAAAAAAAGTTATAGGTATGTATAAGATTTATTAAATAGTAACTAATAATTGAAATAAACTTATTATATATACACGTTGCATACTTTTTGCGTGCTCAAGATTAGATCTTTTTTCATAGACATTAAGAAATTCTTGAGACATAGTATCCGTGATAAATTTTTGCCCGGGTGGCTGCCGTAGAATCCAATCGATGTAGGATAGGCTTCGAAAGTGGCGCTTTTAAATCTGGACGGTGAATCGAAACGAACCAAGCCCAAACCCTAGCAATAAAACGATCATTATTAATTATCTATTACATAGTTAAAGAGTTGAGAGTAATATTTAGAGATCGAAGTTACTCTTGGATAATATCTATCATTTCTTGGTAATCTTCCATTGGTTTTCTCAACGAGTCATAGATTTGCACATGAGATTGCCGGAGATCAATCACAATTAATATCCAATGAAAGCTGCATTTGTGTGTAGGCAAAATAATTATTTAACTTCACACGGATGTGATCAATTGAGTTAATAGAATGTGCGTAGACACGATAATGATACTTACTTAAAGTTATAGGGAAAGAGTATATATCTTTTATCCTTTTGATTGATCGGGGAACCTCCGTAGATTTCTCTCCGTTTGAGGTCTCCATATGGCATACGGAGTCTTGGGATCTTTAAATACAATATAAGGATCTATAAATCCAACCTCCTTGTCATTTCTAGCTCGAGATTCCTCATCATGTTTACGCATATGTGTACCCGGTTTCTATAATTAGTTATACATATACATATGCATATATATAATAATTTCTGATGATATTATTAAAAAGAAAGAATCACTTACGCATGTAAGCGACTTATTAGGGATTTGTCCAGGCGTCCATGTGGCATAGCTGGTGTAGCTCATTAAATTGAACAAACAATAAGATCATCACCACGGAAGTAATCATGGTTTCTAATTCGGACGCAAATATAGTCATTCGCTCTTACGCGCCGCACGCGTCTAGGTACCACTTGTTTAGCAGATACATCTGCGTGCCAAGTTCGCCGAGGGCCGCGCGGGGTTGAATGGACTCTTGCCGTATTCATATGTCTTCCGCCAATGATCAACTTCTTTTGCACTTTGAATTGCTGCCCCAGCTATCATTTGGGATAAGGTAAGACCATTGTCCAAAAAAAAAAATCTTCAAGGTCCTCATAGTTTAAACCTGAAGGTAATCGCTGGTCTAGCACGTCGATGTTTGAACCATATTGATCGGGTACAACTAGCGGGGGCACCGGGTTGCTTTGATTGTTCCCCGAGTGTGGTACACCCTTGCGTGCTCCTTTCCCTTTCTTCATCCCTCGCTTCTAGGGATTTGGTTAGAGTGCGCTCATAATCGGATAAAGATGATGATTCTTTTCGAGCTGCACGCCTCTTTTTTTTTGTTCAGCCTCAACCCTTTGCCGTAGATCTTCGGCTTTAGCAAGAGGTAGGGCTTCTCGGGTTTCCGCTTGGCTTGACTTTTTATCCTTTAGGTTCTTGAAGAAAGCGTCCACATTTTCTTTTACCGAAGCTTCTAATTCTGCAGCAGTCTTCTCATAGGATAGCTTCTTAGGAATGACGGGTTGTTTCTTCACGGGGGCTTTTCTTTTTTGGGCGGCGGGGCGGCCGACACATTTGATCGTGTGGCCGGCCTCTTCTTCGATGGTGGGTCCACCGGTTTTCGGCGCTGGAGCCACGTGTTGAGGCGATGGCGCGGCCGGTGGCGGGGTTGGAGCCCGACGTGGAGGCGAGGGGGGCAGCCGGTGTCGGTGTTGGAGCCCGAGGAGGCGGCGTTGCAGCCCGAGGTTGCGGTGTTGGAGCACGTGGTGGCGGTGTTGCAGCCCGAGGAGGCGGGCGTTGCAGCTGGGGCGATCTGGCCGTGTCTTGCTTGCCTCGTCATCACCCGCGGCGCTATGACACGTTGGTGACCACCTGTGCAACCAAAGAGGTATACGATTAAACCGCTAACTTACTAAGGAAATACAAAATAAAGTTAGTGAATAAATGTATCGTAAAGTTTAATCACCACCTAGGGTTCGGTTCCCGACGAGGAGGTGGTGGTAGACTACTAGGTGAAGCCCCGGGAATAATGATGTAGCGCTTGCGCCAACAAATGAAAGCCTTTCCGCTTGCCCTAGCGTCTCTTCCCCCATCGCCTCCTTCTATCTTGAGCTGCACATTTTCATAGCCTTTTATAACTCTATCCACCGAGACATTAGCATATCCAATTTGGTACTCGGCTCCATGGATTCTTGGTGTCTTCGTAGGGTCAATAGGAGTTACAACACCGACGGCAACCATGACTGTGGTAGCCCCCCGTGGAATGTGCAGCTCACATGTTGTCCTAGCTTCATTAACGTCATCCACCGGAAAGCGCAGCCCCCGTCGTCTTGAGCAGTTGGCACCTCCGTGGAAGCACAAGCGCTTTTCAACCGGCCGGGGGGGCTAATGTTATTTGCCGGCTCGATGTCGTTTGCCTTTGCATAGAACTTACGACTTCCTGCACTTGCCTTTTGATTTCCTCGTTCATTCTCGCTTCAGTTCTTTCTCTCATTTGTATCGCTTCACGAGCCGCTTCGTGTGTTTGCAGGACCGGTGCCTCCAACCTACGCAATCGCTCTGCGTCCTCTTCCCTTCTTTCTTTGGCGGCTTCTATAAGTGGGTCTATCTTGAGGGAAGCCATGCTCCCCACGATATCTCCCCATAGCCTCTTGTTCGCCCACCGTGTTCGGCCAGTCTCCGGGCGTATGTCGGCTCATCCTTCTCTCTATTTGGTCGCCAAGCCCCACTTTCAACTAATTATGCGGCATGGGCCGGTCTACGGCCCCTCTCTGCAGCTTCTCGCCATACACCACCTTTCCGGTCTCTAGGTCCGGGGTTCCCCCATGACCGAAGAACCAATACTTGGCGCCTTCGAGGCCGGTTGAGTGATTACGGTTCTATCCCCTTATCAACAATCTCCTGTTCAAGCTTACGCCACTTGGGAATAGCGGGCACTGAGAGCCACCCGAACCCAAGTGATGGTGGTATTGCTTGTGTCTAGCATTTTCCCGATTACGCTTCATCCGAGGCGACCCTCATCCGAGTTCTTGAAGCGTGCGAACTCATCCCAAAAAGGCCTCAACTTGACATAGGCCTTGTTGGTGAAATCCGGTGTCTCGTTTTTTTTTCAACAAAAGTCTTACGGAGTTTCTTCTTCCAAGCCTGAAATTGTTTGGCCATCTTCTGCATAGCCCATGTTTTAACCTTCTCCTTCAAAGCTTCATCCATGTGTATCTAGCGTGAAATCTTTGAAGGATATCTCCCCATAGCAACTCCTTGTCACGATCCGAGACATAACTAATAGCGAGGGTTATCTTTCCGTTTCTTCCATTCTCGAGCACCGATCGGGAGCCCTGTCCCTCACTAGATATCCCAAAGTGAGCAACAAATTTCTTGCCATGTTCTCCAAGTACTTGGCCTGTACCCTCGTCAAATTCTCGACAAAATATACCGACCCTCTAACGGCTTCTTCGGGCCTCGCACTTTTCTACCACTCCCGGTAGTTGCCGGTGATCCGAGGGCTACACAAACAAGTATAAATATATTAATACACAAGTCAATCATTCTTTTTAATTTCATGAATATACATATAGACAAGATGAACTAGCGAGACCTCATCGGGATTGTCTCCCATAAGTTCTTAAATGTCGGAAATCTTGACTCCCATCATCTATTTGTTCATTCTCATCACCTTCCACTTGGGGATTCTGATTGCCTTGTTGTTGATAAGGTCCATCATTGCCTCATCCATGTTCTCAATCGGATCGGCCATTTTACGCAAAAGTTGTTACAATTCAATTGGTCATGTAGCGCCATAGTTAATAAAGTTAAATAAAAGTATCATTAATAAGGTTACTTCACATAAAGGTACACAATAAAGTATTATGACATGACAAAGTTAATAAAGTTAAATAAAAGTATCATCAATAAGGTTACTTCACATATAGGTACACAAAAAGTCATATGACATGTCAAAGTTATTAAAGTTAAATAAAAGTATCATCAATAAGGTTACTTCACATATAGGTACACAAAAAAGTCATATGACATGTCAAAGTTATTAAAGTTAAATAAAAATACCATCAATAAAGTTACTTCACATAAAGTTACTTCACATAAAGTTAAATAAAAAAAGTATCATCATATTACAAGTTACATAACATGAAGTTACATAATAAAGTCACATGACATGAGAAAGTTAATAAAGTTCAATAAAAATACCATTAGTAAAGTTACATGACATGAAGTTACTTGCCATTCTATTAAAATTACATCATCTAGTGAGTTTGGCCATCCTAAGTATAATTCCTAGCTTTGCCACTTGATGACAGGAGCTATATCTTGTTAACAAATTGATAGCAAATGCAATATCAAGTCATGTATGAGTTGATAGATACATGAGTTCTATAGCACATAGATATGACACCTCATGCCAAGACTTTCACTATCACATTCTGAAGGTTGAAAAGTTCTTTGATTACATCAAATGATCTAACAACTACTAGCATACTCAATGGATTTGCTTTATCCATGTAAAATTATATAATGAAATTATATAATAAAGTTACTCTCGACCCCACTTTACATGAAATTACATAATGAAATTATATAATAAAGTTACTTGACATAAAATTAAAGTCACTTAGCAAGGTATTTAATTATATACATGATAAAGTTAATTATATTTAGTAAGGTGTTTAACTATATTCGCTAGGTCGTGCTTTTCGTTAAGTCGGTCATCGTTGGGTCGCCGCTAGGTCATGCTTTTCGTTCGATTCGGTCGTCATTAGGGTTTAGTGAGTTTCGCTAGGTCGCAACGTCGTCATTAGAGTTTCAAATAAAATTTTTAGTCGATTCGCGCTCTCCTTCTAGCGCCTGCCCCTCGCACGCTAGAGGCTCTCGGCTCGATGGCCGGCCACAACACACAACCAGACATCCGCGGCTCGACGGCCGGGTCCACAAACACACATCCGCGGCTCGACGGCCGTCCACAAACACACATCATCCGCGCTCGACGGCCGGCACAACACACATGGAAAGAGGTCGGCCGAGGCTCTGCTCTCACCGACGCAGGCCCGCTCTGGTCGTCGGCCGAGAAGACGGTGAAAGAGGTCGCCGAGGCTCGCCTCAAAGCACGCAGAAAGGCTCCGTGAAGAGCCGAGGTCGGCGGAGCCGAGGGAGACTCGCGTCGGCCGGAGAAGAGGTCGGCGGCGGAGCTCTGGTCGTCGGTCTTGACGCCGGGCGGCGCTGCTGCACCACGCAGTGGCGGCGCGCTGGGACTGCAGGGGACGCCGAGGGACCGTCGGGGGCTCGCGGATTGTCCTCCGGGCGCGTCGTCGGCCGGGCGGCTCGCCGGAGATCGACGACGGCGCCGAGGGGCGCCTTGGGAAGGAATGCAGAGGCGGGAGCGACCTCGGCCGAGGGAGAGGTGGCGGTGACGGCGGGGGCTCGTCGGGGGTTCGTCGGCTGGCGTCCGTCGGCGGCGTCGGAGAGCGAGGTCGGCGGCGGCGGTTGTGTACTACGTCGATCTGGATCGGGAGGAGGAAGAAGGCGGCCCCTGTACTTTAAATACCCAACGCAGAGCTTTAGTCCCGGTTCCAGCCCACGAACAGGGACTAAAGACCCTTTAGTCCCGGCGTAAGGAGCACCGGGACTAAAGGTAAACCTTTAGTCCCGGTCCGTGGTGGAGCCAGGGACTAAAGGTTAACTTTAGTCCCGATTGCTTAACACCGTCCGGGACTAAAAGGTTTTCCCCCTTTTAGGTTAACCCCGGTATTATATTTCTTTTATTTGTTTTGTTTATATTCCAAATCTTATTAATTGCATAGTAAATGAAATATTAGGCATAAAATTTTTAAAAAACAAAATTGATTTTCTTTTTTGCCTTGTTGTACTCCTTATGTATTATGTACCATAAATTATGTTCTTAAATTACAATAGTGTTTGCAAATATAAGAAATAATTAGTATTTTGTTAATGCAAAAATATATTACTTAATTTAAATATCCTAAAGTAGGTGTTTTTGATAGAAAATGTGTTTGTGCATTAATTAAACGTAAATTTTGTTTATTTTTCTTCATTAATCTCTAAAATCGAGCTACACGTGATATTCACCATTACATCAGATTATTTTTAAAATATTTTTTTTTATTCTTATTTTTTTATATTCATTAATTAGATTAATTTTGTTAACAATTAATATTTCAATTTTTTGTCTAATTGCTTTCATAACAAATTTGGGAACACAAAATCTTTCCATCCCTTATAATAATTAGATTAATATTTGTTAATTGCATAATAAATAAAGGAAAAGGTATTAATATGTTAAAAAACAACAGTTTCATTTCTCGGAATAGCAATGCCATAGTCACCATTACATCTTATGTTACAATTCTCACATACACATACTTTAATACACTTAATTTACTAGGTGGGCACGGTAGTGATCTTCTTTTTGACGTATGTTCCTTGGTCATGATCTTGGCGTAACCACGGAGTGTCTTCAGCATTTATCATGATGCTTGGATCTTTGGTCACATTGAAAGGCGTGATTCGGTCATCCCTTTCATAATCTTAAAATATCGACTTGTCCTCAATTCCCACAATATTTCTTTTTCCCCGAGAGAACTATATGGCGTTTTGGCTCATTTGTTAAGTTGTTGTCATTTTTTTCCTCTCTTTTGTTTTGACGACATGTCTTTCACATAGAAAACCTGATTCACATCGGCGAGCAGGGACGAATGGTTCACCTTTATAGCCAACATTGTTGAGGTCCACAGTTGTCATACCATAGTCTTTGTCAAGCTGTTACTCCGCCCCGGTACTCTTGACCCATTGGCACCGAAACAAAGGGACTTTGAAATTAGGTGCGTAGTCTAGTTCCCAAATGTCCTCTATGCGGCCATAATATGTTTGTCTGTCTCCATTCGGTCGATGGCGTCTACGCGAACCCCCCTTTTTTTTGGTTCGTGTTTTTTTTTATCTTGGCCTAAGGTGTAAAATGTATTTCCATTTATCTCGTACCCTTTGTATGTCGGGATGTGCCATGATGGTTGCCTAGCCAACAAATATAGTTGCTCATCAATCTGGTCATTGCCCCGACATTCTTTTCTTAACCAATCAGCGAAAGTGTCCATGTCTTGACGCATAAGCCAAGCTTCATTCTTCTCACGGGAGGCGGGATCTTAGAAAGTCCTTGTGTTTCTTGACATACGGCTCCACCACGGATGAGTTTTGAAGAAGCGTGTAGTGTGCTTTATTGAAACAATCGTCCCCCCGTACCGATGTAGGTTTTCTTTCCAATCGTTCCCTTTCCGCTTAGTCTCCCCTCGTGTCGTGATTACGGAACACCTATTGGGTCAAGTTCGGGGAATGAATTCAACACGAGAACTCAATTACCTCCTACGTTTCCATAGCCCTCTGCGATGCTTCCTTCGGGCCGAGCACGCTGGCACGGTGGACATATTTCTTCGAGGACTCCCATAAACCTCTCGAAAGGAAACATATTATGCAGGGAACACGGGACCAAGAATATTGATCTCCTTGACCGGATGAACTAGCGAGGTGTGTCATGATATCAAAGAAGGATGGAGGGAACACTAACTCAAAGCGACCGGACATTGAACCACATCATTCGTAGAGCGGCAAGTTCCAAAGTGGATTGATTGCCTTCGAGAAATTGCGTTGAGGAATGCACATAGCTTAACGGTGGCTAGGCGTACATGTGGAGGTAGAATTCCTCTTAATGCAAGCTGGAAGCGGTTGTGTCATAAGCACATGGCGATCATGCGACTTTAAGTGCAGAAATTTCTTTCGGGCACATTTATTATACCTTTTATATTAGAGGAGAAGCCGGATGGAACCTTGATCTTTGCTTAAGCATTCAAACATGATTTCTTTCTCTTCGTTGCTAAGAGTGTAGCTAGCGGGTCTTAAATATAGTCGACCATCATCTGTCTTCTCCGGATGCGGGTTATCTCGTTCTTCCATGCGCCGCAAGTCTTGTCGTGCTTCAAGTGAATCCTTAGGCTTCCCATACACACCCATGAATCCTAGAAGGTTGACACAAAGATTTTTTGTCAAGTGCATGGCGTCGATTGCATTACGGACCTCTAGGACTTGCCAATACGGTAGCTCCCAAAATATTGACTTCTTCTTCCACATGGGTGCATGACCATTTGCATCTTTTAGGAACCGGTTGGCTGCCCCTGTCCCTTACTAAAAATTACTTTCACATCCTTAACCATCTCAAATACATCTTCTCCGGTTACATTTGCGAGGCTTGAGTCGGTGGTGCGCCTTTCCTTTCCAATGCTTGCCTTTCTTTCGAACTGGGTGATTCCACGAAAAGAAATCGGCGATACCCAAGGTACCACGACCTTTCTGCATTTTTTCAAATATATACTATCAAGGTCATCAAAGCGATTGTGTGCATGCATTATATCCCTTGTTTGGCCCTTACGAAAGATTACTTAAAGCGGGCCAATCATTGATTGTCACAAACAACGATTGTGCTCGCAGGTCGAAGTGTTCTGTTTGTACTCATCCCACATACGAACACTGTCTCGCTCCATAGAAGTAGAAGTTCTTCAATCAATGGCCTTAGATACACATCAATGTCATTGCCGGTTGCTTCGGCCCTTGGATGAGCACCGGCATCATAATGAACTTTCGCTTCATGCATAACCATGGAGGAAAGTTGTAGATACATAGAGTAACAGGCCAAGTGCTATGACTAGTGCTACGGTCACCAAAAGGATTCATACCGTCCGTACTTAGAGCAAACCTCAAGTTTCTTGCATCTTTTGCAAACTCTGGAAACTCCCTATCTATTGCTCTCCACCGAGACCCATCGTGGGGTGTCTCAACATGTTGTCTACCTTACGGTCTTCTTTATGCCACCGCAACAACTTTGCATGGTCCTTGTTTTACGAAAAGACGTTTCGAGACGAGGTATTATAGGAGCATACCACATAACCTTTGCGGGGATTTTCTTTCTAGGGCGTTCTTCCCCTTCAACATCGCCGGGGTCATCTCGCTGATCTTATACCGTGATGCTTTACATACGGGGCATTGCTCTAAATTCTCGTAGTCCTTGCCACGGTATAGGATGCGTCGTTAGGACATGCATGTATCTTACGGATTTCTAATCCCAAAGGACCAGAGCGCGACCTGTTTTGCTTAAATGCGTATTGGTGGGCAACTCATTAGGGTTCGGAAGCATCTTTTTTTGGATCTTCAGTAACTGCCCAAATGCCTTATCGGATACACCATTCTGTGCTTTCCATTTCAACAACTCCAATGTTGTACCCAATTTTTTTTGCCCATCTTGAGCAGATGGGTATAGTAATTTCTTGTGATCTTCTAGCATGCGGTCAAACTTTGCCTTATCTTTTTCACTTTCACATTCTTTTCATTGCATCACGAATGGCATCGGCAAAGAGCATCACCTTCACCGGAGAACCTCCCTCTTCTTCAGCTTCTCCCATTGCCATATCATCGAAGCCACCGAATTGAGCAATAAGGTCGTCAGGCTCCGGTTGTTCTTGTTCTTCTTCACATTCGTCCATCAATATCCCCGTTTCTCCATGTTTGGTCCAACAAATATAGTTTGGCATGAAACCCGACTTCAGCAAATGTGAGTGAATAATTCTAGAGCTAGAATATTCCTTGAAATTCAGACACAAGGCACATGGGCAACGTTTTCCTCGGCCACTCTTAAGAAATGATGCACACCATCAATGAATTCTTTGGAGCGGCGATCGGCATTGTACATCCAACCACGTGTCATTATACGTATTCCAAAATAAAGTATGATAAGTTTCTATTTTTACTACAGAAATAAAAGTAATAAAGAACCTAAAACACCAAAGTTATCTATTTCTCTAAATAATCAAGAAACTTGGTACGCATACTAGTTATAATTAAATAATGAACTCTGTCACAAATTGCAAAAAAATATATTATAACCTTAAATTCTCGATTTCTATTTTTCCTAAACAAGCAAAACTAAATCACAACAAAGTTCTCTATTTTTCTAACTAATCAAGAGATGTGACATGCATAGATCGAAAGCATAGATCGAAATCTATAAATATAAAAGCTATAATTATAGATTATTTTAATTAATTACATAAAAGCATAGATCGAAAGCTACAACAAGAACTTTATACAAAAGTATACCGTTTAATATGTTTATTTAGAGATCTACTCACTTAGAGTGTAAGAAAATAAGATTTTATATTTTATGATTTTCTATGATTTACTATAATATTTTTAAGATTTGGTCAAAATAAATAAAATAGACTAGCAACAAGTTTAAACTAAAGTATACTATAGTATATATTCACTGTATAGATTTACTCATATGGAGTCCAACAAAATTAGATTTTTTTTTGTTTTTGTCTTATGAACCTTTTGTGATTATGATTTTTTCAAAAAAAAATCAGCATAAATAAAAAAATAAAATATAAAACTATTGTTATTAACTCGGACACAAATTGCAAAAAAAATATATTATAACCTTAAATTCTCTATTTCTATTTTTGCTAAACAAGCAAAACTAAATCACAACAAAGTTCTTTATTTTTCTAACTAATCAAGAGATGTGACATGCATATACTTGTGTAAATAAACTAATAAACCTATAGCTAAAACTTAAGAAGATGAAGTTGGTAACCTCTAAACAAGTAAATGACGGCGTAGAAGTGAAGAAATGAATCAATAGCCGGAGATTGGAGCACAAATCAATCAAGAACACATGAAGAACTTGAACAACATGAAGAACAAGGAAGGAAGAGTGAGCTCGGGCAGCTCGGCCGGGGGGGAGGAAGAAGGGTTCAAATACGGGGGGGGGATTTAATCACGGTCCCTAACACCAACCGGGACTAAAGGTCCACCTTTAGTCCCGGTTGAAGCCACGGACCGGGTGAAAACCTTTAGTCGGTTGGTGTTACCAACCGGGACTAAAGGTGAACTTTAGCTAGCCCGGTTGGTGTCCCTAAGGGACTAAAAGTCCCCCTGCAGGTTGCCCGACACCATAGCCGTTGGGGGGGGGGGACTTTTAGTCCCGGTTGGGGACACCAACCGGGGGCTAATGGTCTTTTTAGTCCGGGCGCATTTTGGGCGGGAGCTAATGTTGATTTTGGCCAAGTCACCAAAGGCACGTTTCGTAGTAGTGCTACAAGAAAAATGATTTTAGCAAACGATCTCTCTAATTACAGAGGCAAGCACATCTAGGAACTACCTGTATAATGGTCAGCTGGCCTCGGTGAAAGATCCTTGTTTAGTTTTGAAAATTGAATAACAACCCAGGTGAACTATAATAGTGTTTATGTGAGATACACAGGTGCTTAGTCAATAGGTAAACTTGTGTGAGCAACACAATGCCATGAAGGTAAAAATGGCTTAGAATTTTTACAAGGCTCACAAATGCGATAAAGGAGCTAATTGCATATGAACCATGACATGGATTCATGTGGCTAGATGGAAAAGATCAAGACAAGACTTGGTTTGATGGAATAGTTGCAAGTGTGAAGGGCAAGTTTGAAGCATTGAAGTGCTAGACCTCGTGGCGGGATACTTGAGTAAAGATTTGGCGCTGATGAACAATGCAACAGTGAAGAGCAAGTAAGGTCAAGATTGATGGGCCAAGAGCCATATGATGGTATGTAGTGGATCATATCATTAGTGGTGAAAGATTGGTGTATGCATTGCATCAACATTGAAGGAGATGAAATAGAATACACAAGGCAAAGGTATTACCTATAGGGCATTTCATTTTAACGATAATCGCACTATCAACAGGGACAAACTTACTTGCATATTGGCCATCTAGTGCCACTCGAGTAATCTAACTTTGCATCCTTGCTAGAATCGAAGTGGCGTGGAAAGAGAGTGAAGAACCTTTGCAAAATGCCATTTGTAGTTACAACGACGCTCCAACGCCTTACACATGAGAAAATATCATTTGTCTCCAGCTATACTATAGCCGGGAATTCAGTTGTGTGTGAAAAAAGCGCAAGCGGCAAAGGTCTACCCCGCTGCCCTCATATCTGATTTCACCGATCCCATAATAAATTCTGAAATGTACTAAATCAGATGACATTCCTAGTCACATAACACAAAATATTGTGTAAGTTAAATGAAGCACCATCAAAATTTAAACCATAAAACTACAACTACGCTACCCCTTAGATTGAATCAAACCTATTCTATATCATACAAATAATCTACAGCTAACTCTAACCATTAACTACAACTACAAACTAACCCTACAAACTAAAACTAAAAATTAACAATAATCTACAACTACAAACTAACACTAATAAGTAACTAATCTACAACTGGCCCCAAAAAAATAAACTAACCCTAATCTAAGCTTACACTAAAAATTAACGAATCTTGAAGAAATCCTAAAAATAACACTAATCTACTGCAAGAACAACTAACACTAAATCCTGCCCTAAATTTACCAAAAAAAAACTAAGAGTAGCTGCTGGCGGTGGTGGCGACAGGCAGCAGACCGCCGACCTAAGTACCCGCACAGGCAGGCAGGGGGCGGCGCCGGCCCGAGGACCCGCACCGCCTAAGAGAGCCGAGGGAGAGAGCGAGAGAGAGCGTGCGAGAGAGAGGAAGACGATGGCCCAAATATTATTGGGCCTATCGGCAAAGGCCCACGGACAGCTGATAGGTCTGTCGAGACAACAGGTCCACGCTGGTCTGTCAAGTCACGGACAACCGGTAGGCCTTGGTCCGTGCTGGCCTATCAACTTGAGCCTAGTCAGCAGCCTAACCGGCTACTGGGCTGCCAATTGCACCCTGTCGGCCTCCCATCCTCTCGGCTCGTCAGCGACCGATAGGGCGCTAGAATTGCAATTCCTTTGCAACCAGATGCTAGATTTGAAATTAATCGTTAAAAACATGATTATTTTTTTAAAAAATCTCGGTTATACAAAGCAATAGTACCATGTTTTATAGCCATTCTATTCTTCACCAACTCGATCTCGTCTTCTTTCCTGCTCGCCCGATATGCCTCTTTCCAATCGATGAGGAGGGCACCAACTTGATCTCGTCTTCTTTCCTGCTCGTCTGATGCCCCTTTCCAATCGATGAGGAGGAGGCACATCAGCAGCAACTCGTGTTCAATATGGAAAGCAACAAGGTTATCCTTTTTCTTACAGTCAACAAGTCATGCCGCAGCACACGTACGACGTACATTGGCCTCGCATCGCATCATTCTCCCTCCTGTGAGCGTGGATGCATATAGTTCACCAACCAACGGAGCACCGAACCAAGTCTCCACGTGCCAGATGCGCCCATCCCCTGCTAATCTAGAACTAATTCTAAAATAACACTAATCTACCACAACAACTAACACTAAATCCAACCCGAAATTTACAAAAAGAAAAAGAAAAAGAGCAGCTGCAGGAGGCGGCGGCGGCCATAGGAAGTAGGGCGTCGGCCTAAGAACCCGCGTGGCCTAAGAGAGCTGAGGGGGAGAGAGAGAGAGGAAGACGATGGCCCAGACATTATTTGCCCTATCGTTAGACAAAACCATATTGGTCGTCCAAAAGCCGATAGGATCCTATCGAGCTTAGTCTGCGGTGGCTGTCAAAGTCGAGCCTAGCTAGCAGCCTAATCGGTACTAGACTGCCAATTGTGCTTTGTCGGCGTCCCAACTGCCCATATGTGTCCTCTCGGCTCCTTAGTGGCCGATGGGTGCTAGATTTGCAATTAATCATTTAAAAATATTATTTAAAAAGGAAATTCCTGGTTATACAAACCATGTTCTTTAGCCATTCTATCCTTCCGTCACCAACTCGATCTCGTCTTCATTCCTGCTGGGGCCATGCCTCTTTCCAATCGATGAGGAGGGCACGTTCGTGTTCAATACTTCGATATGGAAAGCAACAAGGTTATCCTTTTCTTACCGTCAGGTCATGCCGCAGCTAGCACAGGTACGACGTACATTGGCCTCGCATCACTCTCTCCCTCCTGTGCGCGTGGCGGCGTGGATGCATATAGTTCACCAAACCAACGGAGCACCAAACCAGCCCCCAGTTGGCTGCCTTAATCACGTTGGTCTCCACGTGCCACACGCGCCCATCCACTGGCTAATGTCGTACGCCGCGCCTCGGTACATTCGTGCACACACTGCACGTGCTCAAGTGTTGGTCCTTATCCGTGCATGTCCAGTTCGTGCGTTTTTTAGCTGTCCAAATCATTCCAGTGCGCTTGCATTGGCTGCTCCAACTTCCTCATTTCAAGAACAGCGAACGACACTACTAGTGCAGAGAGAGGAGCCCGGTACCATCCGTCAGGTACTCAGGTTTGTATTGTGCTCGATTATATTCAAACCAGCAGCCAGCAGCTAGGCAAGGATGATCAGCGCTTGTGCAATATCATTTTCATGCCAGTGTTGCATTTGTTATTTCAATTATTTAATCACCGGGCAATGCAACAGTATCCATTTACTTATTCGTAGAATAAGTATCTCCAAGAATCCCCTAAACGTCGTCCTGATACTTGTTTTTAGCAAGATGAGAAAAAATATCTCTCCAACAACTTCTAATACTTGTTCTTAATATATATTTACGGAACTGATGAAAAATCTCCCCTTGCACGCGTAACTTTGCGCGCGAACTGTTTTGCCCGGATCAGGGTTCCCAGGCATGGATTTCATCTTCGCACGCACGAGCGCGCATCGATATGACCTTCATGCGCTCCCTGTCTCGTCGCGACAAAGACGAAGGAAGGTGGGAAGAGGATGGTGACCGGCGGTGCAACCATCAGGTCCTCGCCATGCATCGCCGCAGGACATGCGGGCGTCCACACCCATGGCCACGTGCCAGAGACGATTGTTCACCGCGCGTCGCCGCCGGAGGTGCTGCACCTCTATACCTGCCGCGCTGTGCAGGGAAGGGGAGGCAGCTGCCCAGCTGACAATGCCGACGGCCGCCCTGGGCAAACGGGCCAGACTGGCCTCCTGCTCTGGCGAGTCGATCTCCTCCTCCATGCTAGCCATGGTGGCCACGCCAACCCTAGCCGTGTCGCCCTAGGTGGCCGCACCCCTACTCCGATCCCACCCTACCGCAACCCATGCAGGCCTTGCAGAATCACTCTCCACCGGTCAGACAGCTAGAGAGCCTCGGCTAGGTCTTCATGTGCGGTTCCTCATCTGTGATGCTGCCTTTGCCCAACCATGGCTGACTGTTCCAAGGAGAAAGAAAGCGCATTTGCAGAAAGCCCCCTCCTTCTCTTTCTATGATGCAATAAAAGACCCCTTAAATACTTGGAGAGACAACTATCTTTGATGTTTCCTTTTTTCCTGTTGGGCATCTTGCCTTGTAATTTTCTTTTACTTTTAACCCTTGTACAGCTATTCTTTTATTCAATGGAAAAACAAAAAAATAGGTAGGGGATTTCCCCTGCTGATTCCCTTGAAAAAATGCAGTCATGCAGAGCAGCTATCACATGCCGCCCTGCCCCATGCGGCTGAAGCTTGTGTGTCTCCTCTACCTGTCTCCATTGGTGTCTCCACATACGTGCACACCATCCATTGGTTCCCTTCAGATTTAGAGATGGGCCCTCACTATTATCTCCGTATGTGCCGCACGTTAGGAGAAAATGGAGTCATTCGCTTAGTCCGTCTCCGTCTCCGTTGTTACCGCAGCAGACACAACTCCACTTTTCCCTCTCGGCATCTCCGCTTGAAGCTGGTTTGCTCGCGTACGCCATGAGTTTCAATTGAAGCAAACTTCAATCCCATGGCGATTTCGGTAGCAACGACCTCAAGCTTCATAACGCGCTCGCCGCGGTCCTGCAGCACGGCAGCCGGCCGTCGTAATAGCGCACGACGACACCCCAGAGGTCTGTCTCCTAGAAACAACGGTTGCCTCCTAGAAAAGCAGTAGAGATGGGAACATCTGATGAGAAGATGATGCGATGCGCGCGTGTGCAGACGTTCGAAACGCAAGCAACCAATGCGGCGGTGGCGCACGTTCCACCGTACCACCGCCAGCAGCCAGCAGGGGATGATCGGAAGTCGCAGGAAACATACCATGAGGCGATGGTACGACTGGAACGAGGAGCCGCTGCTGGGAGCGACGACGGCTGGCGGCGCGCGGCAGCAGCAGCTGATGCATCATCGTCATGCTAGCGGCGGCCTTGACGTGCCGGTGCTATGTCTCAACGGCGGAGCGGGTAGCCAGCATCTGGTTGTGGCGATCGATCTTCTAGGACCGCACGGCGCCTAGCCCATGCTACGACTACTTTTGCATGGTGGTCTTGCTGCCGTCCGCCGCCATCGGCTGCATGCGCCACGGTCGCTGCCGCCGATCTCCTTGGCGAATAGTCATTGAAGCTGTTGTTGCCCATGCAGTAACTCTCAACCCATTTTCTCTGAGCGTGCGGCGTGGATGGAAGAAAATAACGGAGGGCTCGTCTCCATTTTCTCTGAGCGTGCGGCGCGGACGGAAGAAAATAACGGAGGAAAATAACATAGGGCTCGTCTCTAGATGGGAACGAATGGATGACATCCACGTGTCAGGACTCAGGAGACACTGACAGGGACACCAAGAGGAGACACATAAGCTTCAGCCGCCCCATGCGTGCGCCACCGGTTGTGCTTGGATCCGGCCGGCTCTAGCCACTACGGCCATGACAACATCATGTGCGATGGCCGCATGGGAGCGACTAAAGGTTGAAGATGAGGGCAAATAATGCATTTTCTTAACGTTCTCTCTCCCAAAATCACTGCAAATACCCTCGTCATACAAGGATTCAAAGACTACAAAATCCACTCACCGCAGATAATGAGATCTCATCTATTACCTTGTATTTATCCTATTTTACAAACTTTAAAAGTAAATAAATTTATTGGATTTTATAATGGCGTATAAAAGTGCAAACCAACCTCTCCGTGAAAAACCATGCAAATCATGGCAAAAAAGTTGTCTAAATTCACTAAAAATCACACATGTAGATGATATTATGATTCACAATCTTGTAAAATATTTTGTCCAAACTCAACTTTGTTTGTTAGATATAAAAACAAAATTTAAGCCAGAAAAAGCTGTCCAAATAATTTGTTAGAAATTTGTTATTTTAATATCTAACAAACAAAGTCGAGTTTGGAGAAGATATTTTATAAGATTGTGTATCATCATATCATCTACATGTATGATTTTATTTTTTTGTGAATTTAGGCGGCTTTTTTACCATAGTTTGCATGAGGTTTTACAGAAGGTTGGTTTATACTTGATACGTTGACTTCATCTATTACCTCATAGAAAGGAATTGTTCCAACTTCTAACCATCCTATTTAATCAAAATAAACTGCTCACAGCGATTTGGGTGTCCCAAACCAAAAACCCTTAATCACGTTTTGTTGCACGGTTCCTTGCATTAGCTAACTAGATGTTTGTATAGCTAGTCAGATGCCTCAGGTTCATTTTTACGAGAGCCTCACTTATTGTATAGTGTGTTACTTTGGTGGTCTTTCTGCAACTTGGTCTTTGTAACCGAACTTGTAGCTATCCCATTTTCTCTGGGTCCAGTGCTTGAGCAATATCATTTTCATGCTATAGTGTTGTGTCTCTTATTTCCATTATTTAGCCACATTTTGCTTGCATGGTTCATTGGATTAGGTAGACGATGTTTTCATAGTCATAGGAGAGCACATTTATTCTGCGTTACTCTGATTGTCCTCCTGCAACTTTTTGTTTTGCAGCTGAACCTGTTGCTGTCCCATTTTCTCTCTCCGTACTTGTGCTTTACCTCTTTGCTGACTTGCTGTTGCTGTCATATCTATTACTAGCACTTGCTTGTTTCGTTTCTAGGGGTAACCATACTTTCCTGTGATTGCTTAAACGAGGTAGCTAGTTTTTCTTTCCATCCCTGCACTTGCGTCTCCGTCAGTAACACGTTTGAGTGTCTTGCTAATTACTAGAGCTTATTAGCCGTGTTTATTCTTTATAGATGATATATACTCGGAGGCCTCCATTTCATTACGCGATGAAGAAGCAATAATAATTTACAGTGATGCATGCTTTTCACGCTTTACTTCTTCGGTGTGCTAAAAAGACCTAATTGGTCATGGGCTCAGCAAGTCATTATTTGGTATGTGTCACCCTAACGGGTAGCAGGAAAGAGGCATGTTTAGTTGGATTGGGATATATCACGTTTTTGTTTTTTGTTTTTGTTATCGAAGAACTATCTCTGTAAGCTCCCAATCACCCCTCTCCGTCTATGGTCGTCTATTCTGATCCTTCAAGTGGCGGCAAGCCAAAAGCTAAGAAGGTATCCCTCTATTATCATATAGTAGGAACTAGTGAACTCTAGTGGACCATGACATATGCCGGAAAAGATTGATTATGATTTTATCTTTGAAGATTTCATTCCAAAGAACACCGAAAGAATATGATCTTCAAGTTAAAATCATACAGCCAGAGTTGGATATGTATCATTTTTGTTATATCCAATAGATATATGTACTCCCTCAATATTGCCACACTGAATGTTTGGTTAGTACATGTGGAACTCCCTGTTGCCACACTAAATGCTTGGTAGCTATAGGTAGAACCATCTATGGTCACGATCAGTTTTTGGTTGCTATAGGTTAAAAGCCTCTATTGCCACGATTGCAAGATAAGAGAATTAACTATTTACCATTATAATGGATGCGACTCTTGGGATAACATTCTTAGGATTTGTGTTAACATACATGCCGTCAAGGAGCATAAAAAGGTATGTATACACACGCCGTGAAACAACCAAAAAACTAGGTAACCCATATAAGCACGCAATGTAAGATCGTTGACACTAACATATTACTTCACCCATTCATTCACTCGATATACACACGCATGATCACATAAATATATCTTCGTGCATGAATAATTTTTGCATGAATAATTTTTTTACATAAAGGAATAAACATCTGGCTTCATCGACTTGCGACTAACAGAATCAGACCACTTATTACATCAATTTAAATCAAAATTAATAGTGTGCAACCCAAAACTCAATTCTACCATTATTGGCCATCTAAAAAATAAATAAAGAACTGCATGGCAGCCGTTTTTAGCACAAGACTAACTTAGAAGATCCACTCATTGTTTTCTTTGTGTATGCAATGACTAAACAGACGCATAGAGATGCGCTGGCAAACAAGGCTGAGCTTGTAATAGGAGTGGTTCAGCTAGTGAGAGACTTGTAGTGGATTCCTTGAGCTCGATTGTATGAACACCAGGAGGATTGGTCCACGTGAACCCTTGCAGAAGCCTTGCAAATAGCATTATTGTAACGGAGCTACCAAGTGATACCCCTGGGCATCCCCTCCTACCTGCGCTGAAGGAGACGAACCTAAGGTCCAGCTCAGTGAGAACCACATGCTCGTTCATCTTCAGATGTCGCTCTGGCCGGAACTGGAGAGGAGCATCCCAGACGTCTGAGTTCCGGCCAAGTCCCACACGGCTTAGAAGGACATGGCTGCCCTTGGGAATGAGGTAGCCGGAGACGACGACATCTTCTATGGCGACGTGGGGCGGGTTGAAAGCATGGTAGGGGTGCAAGCGGAAGGTCTCCCGTAAGCATGCTTTCACATAGTTGAGGTGAGGAATGTCATATTCTTGCACGAGCCTGTCCTTGCCAACGACAGTGTTTAGCTCGTTCATTGCTTTCTCCATGACCTCCGGTTTGTTCATCATCTCTGCGAGTGCCCACTCAACCGCGTTTGATGGATTGTCAATAGTTGCATACATGATCTCCTATACATGAAACGATTATTAGCATAGTGAATATACCAAGTGACACAACATAAATTTCCACCACCATGCATGAATGGCAATAAAAAAGAAAATAATAAATTAACAAACCCGTATAATTTTACTGCCTAGAATCAAGGGTACTATTGGCAATGCAACTAGCATATATAGTAAATAAATATTAACATATCTTACCGCTGTCTGTGCTCGTATTTCATCAAACGACAAGAAAGGTCGCCCTTGTGAGTCCTGAAGAGAGACTAGCTAGCGCATCAAGAAAATCTCTTGCCTCTCTCTTTTCACCGCGTTTACGAAGACTATCCCACTCACGGATCCTCTCTTGTATGATGGGATCATGCAATCCATTTATAGTCTTCATTACGCTCTTGGCAACCTTCTTCTGGCCGTCAATGTCGAGGACACCAAGCATCCTCTTCCACGCAGCGTGAAGAGCGCGTCCACATGCGCCACCTCCTCAGGACCGGGGCCGTCGCCGCCATTGCCATTGCCATTGCCAACACCAGCAGCAACCGAGAAGTGTCTCGTGCCAAACACGAGCCTCCGTATCAAGTTGCTGCAGAAATGCTGGGCTACATGGCGTACATCAACCACACTGTTAGCTGAGGTGTTGCACTGGCTGTACACGAACCTGAGGAGGTGGTCGGCCTCCTCTGCTCGCAGGTGCTGCAGCCGCTGCTCCATTGACTTGGGCAGGATCTCCGAGGTGATCACCCGCCTCATCTTCTTCCACTGCTCCCCGTACGGCGATAGGATGGAGCCCTTGTACCCAAAGGTGAACAATTCAGTTGCGGATGTCAGGGGGCGAGATGCAAAGACTCTGTCGTTCTTTCTGAGAACCTCACGGGCTATCTCTGGGCAGGCAACTACTACGACGTGGACGGCTCCCAAGCGGAGGCATAGGATGTTGGTTTTCATGTCCTTGAGAAGGCCATGGATCCAACGAAACATCGGCCGCTTTGAAACTACACAGTGCAAGCTGCCGATGATAGGCAACCCAGCCGGTCCCGGCGGCAGCCGCCTGTGCAGCTGTGATTTATTGGATGCTGCTGCTTTGGTTCGGTAGAGAATTAATAAAGCTAGGGCAAGAAAGATGCAAAGTACTGGGAACGGAGCGATGGCATGTGCATGGCTAGGTGCTAGCAGTCCCATGCCTGATGATGCGTTCACTACGGGAAACTGGATCTTTGCCGAGTGTTAAATTCTTTGCCGAGTGCTAAAAATCGGGCACTAGGCAAAGACCTTCTTTGCCTAGTGTCACACTCGGCAAAGAAAAGCACTCGACAAAGAGTTCTTTGCCGAGTGCCAGACACTCGGCAAAGAAAAGCACTAGGCAAAGAGGACCTCTTTGCCGAGTGCCAAAAAAAAAGCACTAGGCAAAGAGTGTCTTTGCCTAGTGTCATTTTTTTGCCACTCGGCAAAGAATAATTTTTTTTCTCCGATGACCTTCAAACTTTTTTTTCTCTCTTCATAGATAACATGTAGTGTTCCATTTTGAAATTTGGTAAATTTTTTAATTTATTTGCTATATTTAATTAATTAATTGCTTTTCAAGCAATTTTTTCGAATAAGTCAAATTTGAACTGCAAGTGATTAAATCAATAGAATACTATGAGTAAAAAAAATCATATTCATGTTATTTAGCTCATTTTGACGCCTTACCCATGAATTGAAAATAAATTTCGAATATCTCGTTTAGGAAACATGACTATGAACATGTGGCCGAATGGTTTCAAAATTCTAAAAAAAAGCAAATGAAGTCTGAAAATTATGAGATTTGGTATGATGTAATGATATCATATGTAGAGGCTATGATAAAAATTTAAGAAGTTTTTGAACAAGTTGTCATGGGCGTTGCTTACAATCTGGAACATCTCCAAGGAAGTTCCAGAGAGTTAAGAAGGATCCGGTAGGGTTTGTAAACAATGTATGTGACAACTTGCACGAAACCTTTTCAAATTTTTATCACAGACTTCACATATGATATCATGACCTGTTGACAAGTTTCATGGTTTTTGGACTTTATTTGATTTTTATAGAATTTATAAAAAACTTGACCGCAAGTTCGTGGCCATGTTCTGTGAAAAGGATGTTCGAAATTCTGGGTCCGTTGCTGTATACAGCCTCACACTACACTCAGTTACATGAATATTATTTTTTGAATCACTAAATTCGGATGTTCAATGCACTTGTAGTTCAAATTTGTATTTTATGAAAAAAAATCAATTAAATCAAATAAAGTAACAAAAAATAGTAAAAAATCCGATAAAAATGTCAAATTTGAACATTTACTTCAAGGTACTGTAAGATAGCTACAGAAAAATTTTCAGTAATAAAAATGTCAAATGACTTGGACAGGATCTCAGAGGTGATCACCCGCCTCATCTTCTTCCACTGCTCCCCGTACGGCGATAGGATGGACCCCTTGTACCCGAAGGTGAACAATTCAGTTGCGGATGTCAGGGGGCGAGATGCAAAGACTGTGTCGTTCTTTCTGAGAACCTCACGGGCTATCTCTGGGCAGGCAACTACTACGACGTGGACGGCTCCCAAGCGGAGGCATAGGATATTGGTTTTCATGTCCTTGAGAAGGCCATGGATCCAACGAAACATCGGCCGCTTTGAAACTACACAGTGCAAGCTGCCGATGATAGGCAACCAGCCGGTCCCGGCGGCAGCCGCCTGTGCAGCTGTGATTTCTTGGATGCTGCTGCTTTGGTTCGGTAGAGAAGTAATAAAGCTAGGGCAAGAAAGATGCAAAGTACTGGGAACGGAGCGATGGCATGTGCATGGCTAGGTGCTAGCAGTCCCATGCCTGATGATGCGTTGGAGCTCATCGTATACTTTTCTGTTGGGAAGTACATCGATCTGGGTGGTCTGCTTAGTCTGCGCGCTGTATCTGGGCAAGAGGCTGCAAGTTTGTGTTGATGCTCCTGTTATGTTGTTGGTGAGCAATGTGGGAGCATATTATATTTATAGTACTCATTGATACAACGACCCTCTACTCTACCTGCTTGGATTGGCTCCCTGTTGTTGTTAGCCATTTTGATCGGTCTCACTTGGAACCAATTAAATGTTAAGATGCAACGATTATAACGTTTTAAATTGTAGCAGGATAAGACATGCATTTAGGTTGGCCATTCTCAAGAAACTATAAAAAAAATCTATAGCACATATAAAGGTAGCTGTTAAATGTTAAGATCCCGTCATATACTTTCTCCTCCATTTTCTCCAAACTTTGTCGACTGAAGCCTGTGGCATAGGTCCCACCTGCGACAATAAGTTCCACCATCCACTTAGGATAGCTCACACTCTCTTGGTAAGTTAAAATTGCAATCTTTGCATAGATGTCTTGGGTTCGGCTTTGGCCTTTCAAATAGGGCTTATCTTCAACTTGTTACTATTATCTCCCACAAATCGTATCCTGTAAGCACTCTTAGTTGTGTATTCCCCATTAGTTGTCCAACGCTAGATAATCTTGTCTTTGTTTAGTGGTTACGTGTGTTGCTCGCTAGCAGCTCCCATAGCGAAACCGATATGCAAATTTTGTATAGTCATCCTGAAATGTTTTCCTCGATTAGGATTATTGGTGCTAAAAATAATTCATAATTAAACCAAACAGTGGAAGCCTAATAAGTGTTACTAGCAGCCATAGCGAAACAGTTGGCAATATCATAGAGTAAACCTATGAATAAAAGCTATAGCAGGCTATTTAACCATTGAGGAGAAAAGATCAACCTAGCAAACTAATTAAGGCTCTCATCTATTTGTTTGCCTCTTCTCTCACAAAGGGTAGAATGTGATATCTAAGAGCACATGCAGCAAGGGTAACAGTCTGCATGACAAGAAGGGATACAAGGAATAGAGAACAAGGGCATTTGGAAGGATCTCAGTGTTCGCACACTCGGCATAAGTGATTGGCACGTTCTTGTACCAATCACTTGATGTCTCATAATTTTTTTATGGATTGACTCAATACTAATCATGCTAAAAAATAAGTCCATTTAGAAAACAAACTTATCTTTCACTACTAGAAAAATGATTTTAGCAAACGACCTCTCTAATTGACAGAGGTAGGCACATCTAGGAGGACTACTTGTATAATGGTCAGGTGGCCTCGGTGAAAGGTTCTTGTTTGGTATTGGTAATTAAGTGACAACTTAGATGGACTATAACATCATTGATGTGAAATACAAAGGTATTTAGTCTACAGGTACACTTATGTGAGCAACACAATGCCATGGAGGTGAAAATGGCTTAGAATTTTTTCAAAGCTCACATATGTGATGAAGGAGCCAATTGTATATGAGACATAACATGGAGTCATGTGGCTAGATGGAGAAGATAAAAACAAGACTTGGCTTGATGGAACGGTTGCAAGTGTGAAGGGCAAGTTGAAGGCATTGTAGCGCTGGACCTCGAGGCGGGATACTTAGGACAAGACTTGGCGCTGATGGACCATGTAACGGTGAAGAGCAAGTAAGGTCACGATCGATAGACCAAAAGCCATGTGATGGTATGAAGTGAATCATATCAATTGTGGTGCAAGGTTGGTGCATGCGTTGCATCTGGAGGAGATGGAATAGAATACACAAGGCAAAGGTATAACCTACAGGGCATTTTATTTCACATATCATAGGTATGTAGAAAAGTGTATGGCCGACTTCAGGATAGATGGCAAGCTTGCTTGCATATCAGCCATCTTGTGCCACTCGAGTGATCTAACTTCACATCCATGCTAGAATCGAGTGGCATGGAAAGAGAGTCAAAACCTTTGCAAATTGCCATTTGTTGTTATAACGACGCTCCAACGCCTTACACATGAGAAAATGTCATTTGTTTCTGTTTCTGGCCTCATACAACTTCCACTTCCACCCATTCTCTTGTTCTTATTAGGCACCAACTTGCTAATCCGGAAATGATGCTGGGATGATGGGGGGGAAATCCAAGTATTAATGTAACTGGGCTAAAAGTTGTCCCTGGCTATTGTCTAGTGACGAATTCAATTGTGTGTCAAAGAACTGAAACTGGCAAAGGTCTACCCCGTTGTCCCCAAATCTAATTTCACTAGTCCCATAATAAATTCTAAAAGGCACTAAATCAAATGATATTCTTAGTCGCATAATACAAAATATCGTATAAGTTAAAATGAAGTACCATAAAAATTTGAACCATAAAACTACAACTACGGTACCCTCAAACTGAACCAAACCTATTCTACATCAAACAAATAATCTACAGCTAACTCTAACCATAAACTACAACTACAAACTAACCCTACAAACTAAAACTAAAAATTAACAACAATCTAACCCTACAATCTAACCCTACAAACTAACACCAATAAGTAACTAATCTACAGCTGGCCCCAAAAATAAACTAACCTTAATCTAGAACTTAAAAAACTAACACTAAAATGAACAAATGTAGAACTAATCCTAAAAATAACAGTAATCTACAACAACAACTAACACTAAATCCTTCCCAAAATTTACAAAAAAAAATGAAAACAAAAAATACCTAAGAGTAACTGCCGGTGGTGGCGGGACAGGTACCATGGCACCGACCTGAGGACCCGCACGGCCTAATAGAGCCGAGGGAGAACGCGAGAGAGAGGGAGAGGGAGAGGAAGACGACGGCCCAAATATTATTGGGCTTGTTGGCAGACAGGGCCATATCGGTTGTCCAGCGCGGTAGACAGGATCCGGTAGGCCTATCGAGACGACAGGTCCATGTTGGCCTATCATGTCGAGCCTGGTCCGCGCTGGCCTATCAAGTTGAGCCTAGTCAGCAGCCAAATCAGCTACTAGACTACCAATTACGTCTCCCAACTGCTGATAGGTGTCCTCTTGGCTCCCAAGCGGCCGATAGGGTGCTAGATTTGCACTTCCTTGCAACTAGATGCTAGATTTGCAATTAACCATTAAAAATATTATTTTTAAAATTTTCAGGTTATACAAAGCAATAGTACCATGTTATGTAGCCATTCTTTCCTTCCGTCACCAACTCGATCTCGTCTTCTTTCCTGCTCGCCCGATGCCCGTTTCCAATCCATGAGGAGGGCACGGCAGCAGCTGCTCCTCGTGTTCAACGTGGAAAGCAACAAGGTTATCCTTTTCTCCCTCCCAGGTCATGCCGCACAGCACATGTACGACGTACATTGGCCTCACATCGCATCATTCTCCCTCCTGTGCGCGTGGCGGCGCGGATGCATGTAGTTCACCAACACTAGTACACAAAACGTTTTCGGTGGCGGTTGAGAACCTATTTTCACTGGCGTTTTTTCTCAACCGCCATTGGGAGAGGCCAATGAAAATGGCCGATTTCCACCGGGCGGTTGGTTGAGAACCGCCCGGTGGAAATCGATTTCACTGGCGGTTCTCTTAAGGAACCGCTTTGTAGAAATCGCTGCCCGTAAAAACACCCAAAAATTGCAAAAAAATATTTTTAAAAAGGCAAAAAATATTTTTCGAACCGGGTGGAGGCACCCGCCCCGTCGAAGTCGCAAGTCGCGCATTTTTTCGCGTAAAATCGCGCTTCACGCGGCCGGTGGGATTCGAACCTGCGACCACCCCTCTCGCGTACCCTCCCCTTACCTTTTGCACCACACACTCACTTGTGACTATATCTCTTTTTGTTCCTCACATATTATACAAATCCGATAGTAAATTGAATATTTGAGGGTCTAAACAATTTCAAATGAAAAAAGTGGTGAACTACGAAGTTTCATAACTTTTCGAGATCTACAACTTTTATTAAGAGTGTTTCTCCATCCGAGGTCATTTGCAAAATTTGAATTTCAAATTTCAAAATTTTGATCATAGTTTTCTATAAAAAGATGACTTCAAATGAAAAAGTTGTCAACTACAAAGTTTCATAACTTTTTGAGATCTACAACTTTTATTTTGGAAGTTTCTCCATCCGAGAAAGTTTGAAAAACTCAAAAATTGATTTCAAAATATTTTATTGGCGGATTTCTTAAGAAACCGCCAAGAAATCGATTCTTGGCGGTTTCTTAAGAAATCCGCCTGTAGAAATAACCCGATTCTACTGGCGGTTTCTTAAGAAAACCGCCGCCATATTTTCAAAGCGGTTCCTTAAGAGAACCGCCGTGAAATAGAGATCGATTTCTACAGGCTGTTTTAAAGGAAAACCGCCAGGTAGAAATAAAATGCTAGTGTCAAGAGAAATCGTTTGTGTACTAGTGCAAACCAACGGAGCACCGAACCAGCCCAACCAACGGAGCACCGAACCAGCCCCGGGTTGGCTGCCTTAATCACACGTTGGTCTCCATGGGCCAGACGCGCCCATCTTACGCCGGTACCGGGAACACGTCCAAGTTCGTGCACACACTGCACGTGCTCAAGCGTCGTTGGTCCTTATCTACGCATGTCCAGTTCGTGCGTTTTTTTAGCTGTCCAAATCTTTCCAGTGTTTGGCTGCTCCAACTTCTTCATCTCAGCAACAGAGCGCGACAGCAGTGCAGAGAGAGGAGCCCGGTACCATCGTCAGGTTTGTATTGTGCTCGGTTCAAAGCAGCAGCCAGCAGCTAGGCAAGGAGGATCAGCGCTTCTGCAATGTCATTTTCATGCTATAGTGTTGCATCTGTTAATTATTTCAATTATTTAATCACCGGGCAATTCAATACCCCTTTACTTAATTATTGGCAGAGAATAAGCATGCATCTCCGGGAGTTTCCTAACCCCGTCGTAATACTTGGATTTTAGCAAGATCGAAAAAGGAAAAAAAAAATCTCTCTAACAACTCCTAATATATATTTACGGAACAGCATCGGTGTTGTGTGGATCAAGGTTCCAAGCGTGGATTTCACCTTCGCGCGCGCGAGCGGTCTTTCCCGCGTGTCCATCTACGCCCTGCCTTGCGCGGCGCTAGCGACCCTGACGCGGTGATGTCGTGTCAGATTTTGGACGGAAGACAAAGAATAGAAGCGGAGACTTGGGCTTCCTAGCTGATATAGAAGTACTACTGTACCCTTCCAGTTCAATCACGAATTAATTCTTGCTTCATGAATTTTTTTCAGTTCACATCTTAAGTTTCTCCTAATTGGTTATACCCTTTCAATTTTGCTAAAGGGCACTAGAGAAATGTGTAATTTGCCAGATCACATCGCTAGATTGAGAATTTGCCTAAAAACCCTGTAGCCGAAAAACAATGCGCAGATTAATTTATTTATTTTTTGTTATGGAGAGAGAAGGCAAGGAAATATCTAAACTACCCTCGTCTTTAACTTTTGACCCTTCAATGAAATTTACACACCATTACACAAAAGTGTCTAACTAGGACTTTATTAAAATATTATAAATATTCATAGCTGGTTATCAAATATGATTTGAGAGACTCAATGAATAGTGAAATAGATAGAAAGAGAAGGAGGGGGCTTTTTGCAAATGCACTTGCTTCCTCCTTGGAACAGTCAGCCATGGTTGACCAAAGGCAGCAGCACAGGTGAGGAGCCGCACATGGGGTCTTCCCTAGCCGGGGCTCCCCGGCTGTCTGACCGGCGGCGAGTGACTCCGCAAGGCCCGTATGGGCTACGGTAGGGTGGGATTGGAGTGGGCCAGGGGCACGGCCACCTAGGGCGACGCGGCTGGGGCGGTGCAGCCACCATGGCTAGCATGGAGGAGAGGGATTCGCCAGAGCAGGAGGCTGGTCTGGCCCGTTCGCCAAGGCCACCATCGGCATTGCAGCAGCCCCCGGCCGCCATTGAGCAAAAAGGATAGCAGTTGCCCGGTCGTGTAGAGCAAATGTCACAGCCCGTCGTGAAGCGTTTCCCGTGAGGACCAACATTGAGGATGAGGGTGAGAAGGTGGTTGCGGTGTGGTACAATAAACATTACTGAATAGCTAAAGGCTGAAGACAAGGGTGAAGAAGGCTTTTTCCTAACGTTCACTCTCCACAAAACGAAAAAATAAATAAAATAATCAGCACGGTGTCTAACGACAAACAACCATGATTTGTAATGATACTGGGCAAATTCGGTGTTTCTACGATGTCCTGCAGCAAAATTTAACTTGTTAAACCAATGGATCTAGTGAAATAATGAAGGGCTCTCGTTATTTCAGAGCTAAAAAATTTCTCCTATATAATAGACGCCATTTGTGCCATATCTAATTTTTAACTTCTAGGCGTTTGAGTTGAAGCTTATATAAAAGGAGAACTTGACACAAAATGACTCCTAAAAATAAGAGTATATTGGACATCAAAGTGGTCATTTTCTTCTTTTAATTGTCTATTACCTAACAAAATTAAAGAATGCACTGAAAAGACAACAAAGGAAATGGACACCAGCAAACACCCACACCATACAAGACCTTTTGAAGACCGCAAAATCTTCTGTCTACTAACAACGAGATCTAGTACCTACTAAAAGAACATTGGCTAGAAAAACCCTTCAAGGAACACAGATTTATAATCTTTTACCATCTCTAGTCAGAATATTAGAGATGCTATATCTTGCAATAGAACAAACAGAGGTTGAAATCACAATAAAGCTATCCATGTGCTTCTCTTGATAAACACACCAATTACTTTCACAACTACCACCAAGATCTAGAGAGAACCAACAGATCTTATAAATCAAACTCTCGCTGGCCCTTCGTCAATGTGGATCGAATGTCGACGAGGTAGGGAAAGGCAGGAGAGAGACCTTGTGTTCCACCGCTTCATCGTCACCAACACCCCATTAATTGATGATGCCAGAAACCAAACCCTAAGTACGGAGCTATTGTTTATTATTACTCTACCAACTCTATGGACGATATGCCACCATATAACCAACGTGAACATGTCATACTCCTATTACATACTCAGTTAGAAAACACAATATATACAAAAGATCAGCGGATGGGGAAACTTGCTACACGTGACTCATGTCACGTACATATTAGCCTCTACACGTAGCCTATGAACGTACGTGGATCTGTAAACGACTTTGGAAACAAATGGTACATGTATCAATCACGTGGATATAGGGGAAAAAGTCGCATGGATAAAAAAATCACCAGTTCAAGCTAATAATCATATCAAGTTATGGCCATAGTTATGAAATAAAAAGATTTATCATGTCCAATAGACCTCACATGCATCAATTTGATCCAAAAATAGTTTTTATATCTAAAACTTTCCTTATTTATCTTTTTTGATAAAATTAAAAATTAAAGAAATTTAGATTCTACCTATTATCTCCAAAGTAATAAGAGTGTTCTAACCATCTGATTTAATTAAATAAACTAATCACAGTGATGGGTATGGTGTCCCACACCAAAAACCCTTGATCACCTTGCTTGCATGGTTCCTTGCATTAGCTAGATGTTTGTCAAGCTATTCAGGTGACTCAGGTTGATGTTTACGAGGGCCTCACTGATTCTACAGTGTGTTAATTTGGTTGTCTTGCTGCAACTTGGTCTTTGCAACTAAATCTGTTGCTATCCCATTTTCTCTAGGTTTAGTGCTTGAGCAATATAATATCATTTTCATTCTGTAGTGTTGTGTCTCTTATTTCCTTCTATCTTAGACCCGGTTGGGTTACCCTCATTTTCGGTTGTTTCGGGCGGAAACTGATTCTACGCTACGTAAATTGCTGAAGCAAATCCCACCTCGAACCGTTCCACATGCAACCGAACGAGGCTTAGTGAGCAAACTATTTGATAATAATTTCCTAATAGTATCCATAAATAATTACTTTTTCAAATGTATTGTTTCTGTGATAATAATAAATATATAATACATGACATTTATGTCGTATCTAATTTTTAACTCCAAGGTGTTCGACCTATTTCTTATTACTCTGCCAACTCTCTGCGAACTATAACTATCACTCTGACACTACCAGAGCAGCGAACATTCCTGACGGCCAAAAACCGACAGGATTGAGCTGAAAACCGACAGGAATCATTTTCCTGACGGGTAACCGTCAGGAAAAATCCGACAGGAACGACTCGACAGGAAAGGCTGATTTTTCCTGACGCTTAGCCGACAGGAAAATATTCCTGACGGCAGTTCCTGACGGCCGTTGTCTGACTAGCCAAGGCAGGTTCCTGTCGGTTACGATGTCAGGATTTCCCGTCAGGAAAAGTTGCCGACAGGAGTAACTTCCTTTTCCTGACATGAAAACCGTCAGGATTTATTGGTGACACCATCAAAAAAAAAAAAAAAAAAGAATATGTTATTAAATATATATGAACTGCTAAAAATATTACAATTGTTCTAGCTCCAAATCTGGGAACCAGAATCACATCTATTCACAATTTACAGTTACTGACACATTAAATCATCATGTAGCCAATACAAAAAATTATCAGATCACATATTTCATCACAGGACAACCATCACATGTCATTGCAGCAGAGATAAATGGTAATGACTGAGCACAGAAGTAGAGGAATGGGCTATCAGAAACTGTTAAGTCACTACATTTTGGGGACACAGCTCCATCTCTTAGTCAACCAAGTAAAATGTATTGACTGCCATGCAAATAACAATCAGATCATATTGTTGTTCACAGCTCCAACATTAAGTCAATCAAGTAGAGGAATGTCCTATCTGGAACCATTGCAAGAGTTGATGGATCTGCCACTCCATAGATTACACTGAAGATAATAATGATCATCAAAGAGTGAATCTACTTGAGGTATAAAAGATGTATGGCAGGATATGTTTTAAAACAAGATAAATGTCAAGTGCAAACTTTTTTAAGAAATAAACGAGTGTTCTTTCACACCAGCAACTAAGATGATATGATAAGTTTTGCTTCAGAGATCAGAACAAAAGAGCAAAGGAACATTGGATACAAAAACTATACATGCAAACTAAATCTATAAGGTCAACAACTCACCTCATTAAGCCCAAGCTGATACGTTCTTCAAAAAGCTCAGATCCTGGAAGTCCAGTGTTCCCATGATAATATGACATAATAACTTTTTCCTAGAGGAAGCATATATGATAGGCATGTAGTAAATGCAATGTGATTTTTTTGCCCTGGCCATATTTTACCTGGAAAAGAAATACAGAGAACATTTAATCATAGGATCATGGCAAACTGCAGAACTAAGTAAATAAGGTTGGTTTTAATATGGGGTTCATACTTCATCTATACTAGTTTGCCATCACTTTTGTGTCAAACCCTCCACCACTATCTGTTCTTCCCATCACAGATTTGATGCCTGTGTACCTGCATGAGAAAATAGAGCAAATGAATCAAATGCTAAAATCTATAGATCTTGAATCAGAAAATTTTCAGTGAGTCCAGTCGCCACTTCTAGTTTGTCGCAATGGCAAAAATTAAGTAATATGGCATATAAAATTCAACTCAGTACCTCTCCTGACGGTTTTGGACCACCGACAGGATTAGTCCGTGTTCCTGACGGTTTCGTAAAAACTGACAGGAATAAATTAGACCGTCAGGAAAAATCGCTAGTCTGGTAGTGTGATGTCATGATACACATGAACATGCCACGTTGCATAATAATGTCATACAACTCACTCTGATGTCATACATGATACACATGAATATGCATGAACATGTCACATCATATATATACTCTGTTAGAAAAACGCATATTTATATGCAGATGGGAAAACGTGCTACACGTGACCTGTCACACACACTACGCGCAGCCTATGTACGTGGATTTGTGAACGACCCTGCAAACAAATGGTACATGTATCAACCACGCGTGGATGGGGGGAACAAAAAGTCACATGGGTAAAAAGTCCATCACTTTAAGCTAATCAAATCAAGAGATCAAATCGTATCACGTCCATAATTATAAAAAAAAAAAATTATCATATCCAATAGATCACAACTGCATCAATTTGATCTAAAAGGATTTTTTATGTCTAAAACTTTTCTTATTTATCTTAGTTTAGAAGATTAAAAATTAAATAAATATATTTTCTATCTATTATTTCCTGCTAGGAAGCAATAGATGGTTCTAATCCTCTAATCTAATTAAATGAACTACAGTGATTGGGTGTACCATAGCATTTTGCTTGCACGGTTGTCTAACTAGTGCACAGGAGGCCACAACTATCAGAACAATTCTTAATGACTTCTGCAATGCTTCTGGACAGGTACCTAATCTACAGAAATCCTTTATCCTTTTCAGTAAGAGTGTAGATTCCAACACCAGAAGCACTATTAAAAGCATTTTCCCGTACCTGACCTCCAGCCTCACACTAAGCACCTAGACCATCCTATTATTTTCAACCACAATGACCGCAACAGGGCCTACAAATTTATTCTAAACAAATTCATAGGTAAACTCAACACTGTCAGAGCTAACAAATTGAACCATGCAGGAAGATTGACTTATATTTAGTCTGTTCTTTCTTCAATTCCTGTCTATTACATGTCCACTGTGCTTTTCTCTAAATCCTTCCTACAGCAGATCACAGCTATTATTAGGAAATTTTGGTGGACAGGGGTTCACGAAGATAGTCCCACTGCTCCCATTCCCTTTAGATCTTGGGATGACATTTGCCAGAGTAGGGACAATGGAGGTCTTGGGATCAGAGACCTCGAAACTGTTAACAAAAGTTTGCTTATTCATGCAGCTTACAATATAGCTACTAACAAAAATCCCATGCTCACTTCTGTCCTCAAAGCAAAATACTTTCCTAATTGTTCTTTTTGGACAGCACCTAATCCTAGTACTAGATCTGTCTTTTGGTCATCCATCATGCAGGTCAAGGTTCACCTCCATAGCAACACCACCATACAACTACAAGCAGGTAACACGTCTATCTGGTCAGCACCTTGGTGTCCTAGTTGGGACAACATTCATGATCATTTGCTCCTTCCTGTCAATCAACTTCCTCTTCCAGCCACTGTCTCTCAACTATGGCTCCTTGGTTCTCGCAATTGGAATGTTAATTACATTCAAAATATATTTGACAACCAACTCGTGCAGGAAATCACAGCTCTACCTATAGTACCTAGCCACTCAGATGACATTTTAAGATGGATGCCTGCTAGGGATGGAAGATGCACCACCAAGAACATTTTCAGGCATCTGCGCAGACAGGACACCATCCAACTACCACATCAAGGATCTTGAAGTATAACACCACACGCTAATCTCATTTTGCAAAGAGCTTGGAGGAGCAAGGAGCTGCCACCTCTGATCAAGACCTTCACCTGGAGACTGATCAGACGAGCCATAGCTACAGGTGCAAGAATAGCCCAGTACAGTACTCACATAGATGAATTTTGCTCTGTCTGTGGTGCAGTTGAGGATGATGCACACCTTTTCTTCCATTGCCAACTACCAAGAGCAGTTTGGTCTACAGCTACTCCCCCAATCAGACCTGAAGATCTTCCCGAGGAAAATGATGGTGTTCAGATCATTCTGTAATCCCTTCTGCCTTCTTCTACCCCTACTAATACTTTTAACAAAATCCTTTTCATCATATGGTACTTGTGGAAGGCTAGGAATGACAATAGATTTAATAGAAGGACTTGGACCCCTTGGCAAGTTCATCATGCTGTGCAAGCTCATATGTCCACCAACTCTTTGGCTTTACCCCACCATCAAAATGATACCCCTGTGTCACCCCCGCCACATATAGCCTTACCCACAACAGGCATAGCTACTCTCACTGCAGAAACACCAACTCATCAGACGGACAGGTACACTGTTACGGTGCCGGCTCTTCTACCAGGAGTCAGATGCTTTGTGGATGCGTCCACTCAGCCTGATCAACCATCTAACCATATCCGACCAGCAGGTATTGGAATTTTAATTGTCAATACACAGGTACAACCGGTGCAGACCGTCTACATCAAGGCAGCCATGACAGCAACCCATTCTGTCATTGTTGCGGAGGCAGCAGCCTTGGCCTTAGCAGCCATAATTCTGGACCATCTGGGTTTCAGCAATGTCTCCTACTTATCTCAGTTGGTGCAATTTCTTAATGAACGAGATCGAAACAATCCACCTGATTGGAGAATATTGGAGTTCACACAGGTCTTCGACAACTACGCCTCTAACCAACAGGCAAGGATATACAGGATTGCAAGAACTATCAACAACACAGCTGATAGTCTAGCTAGGATTGCTCTCTCATCAACTACTCATGAATCTCACTGTACTGAGTTTGCTTGTTCTTACACTAGCCATCAACATCAGTGCCCCTTGCGGAATGCACTGAATTCTGTAACCCTACGTACTGTTAGGGTCATTGCAGCTTCGTGCTGCTAATCTATTTATGCTTGTTTGTTGTCAAAAAAAAAAAAACTAGTAGTCAGGTGACCGCAGCGGACCCTCCCCGGATTTGCTGGCCGCTGCGGCTCTGGCACGTCACCAGCGGATCTTTTTTTTTTCTATCAATAGCAGCGGCAGCGGATCTTTGGCCTAGGGGGCAGCGTCGTTGGGTGCCTACAGCCAACTGGTCAGACCGTGAAAGATCAATTGGAAAACCTTTCAGACAGAACTCAGGGTTAAACTAGAAATATTTGCTAAATGGAGTGATGGTATTGATTTTAAGTCCCTCTCTAGAGGTAATCCACGTTGATGTAATGAAAGCAAGCTTTTGCTCCTCACTCAGTTTTTTGGTATAGAATTCTTTGGCAAGAGACGCTTCTTTTGATCTTCCCCTTTATCTCAATGGATTTGGAAATCTCGAATCATTCGTATTTGATCTAAGCACATAGGTTCGTTCCCACTAAAACTTAAGCGTGGTGGCGGCTTTGCCGCTTTGGCAGCCACGGCCACCGCCTTTCACTGCAAGCGGCGCTATACCACAGTTTAAACTGCGTCCGACGTAGGGTCCCAAAAATGAGATTTGCTAAAATTCAGGTAACTGAAATTTAGTTTCTTTTCGGGCAACCACTATTGCACATATTTTGTACTAAAATTACAGTTTCGGATTTCAGATTAAAAAAACTGTTACACAAATAAATAAATCCAACAAAATCTAATCTATATTGGCACAAAGACAATTAATACTTTACAATTTTTTTATATAGTCAGACAAGAACAAAAAAGTTGATTTGTTATAATACAGAAACACATAAGAAGTCACAAACAATTTACTTATACTTATTAGTTGTATAAGAGTGTTGTCTAAAATTATCTTAAAATTTAGGCATCTGAAATATAGTAAAAGTGCCGAAAAAATATCTAAATGTTTTTTGACTGTCGGTAAGTATAAATTACAAATTAGTAATGGAATATTGGTCACAAAATCTTATTTTTCTATCGAACGGTGGGTCAGTATTCTTATTTTTATTTCTAGTGCACGGTCAGTCAATATATCTTATTATTTTGGTCCGCTGATCTGTCAGAACATTAGTATGGGCCTGTTTGCGCGTGGTGAGCCCATATTAGCATGGGTCGGTCGCTATAAGTTTATACTGTCGCCTCTATCAACAGCACATGGGATCAGTCGGTATAGGTAATCATAGGTCGCTACACTGACTTATACCGACCGACCCTAAGATGCCATAGATAGGTTGTGGTACAGTTCTAGCCAGTGGCATCGTCCACCGTAGCTGACCTTACCCAGTTGATGAGGACGTGGTGGTTGATCTGTTGGGGCCTAGCGGCCAAGGCCATGACTTGAGTGTTACCTCGGCGTGCGACCTAGCGTTGGTGTTGCCAGCGGGCCATGGTGCCACTGCTGCAACTGTTGTGTGTGGCATACTCCTATGGACATACAATATCTAGGTGAAACCCCTATTTGGTTCCTCCGAGCCGGCAGCGGTGGTGCAACCACATCATCTACCTTTTTAAAGGAGTCGTCAAAGTTCCTGTTGATTAGGGCAGCCTAGAGTCAAAAGACTACTCATGTGCTTCTAACAGCATTGTTGGCATCTGTGATTCTTCCTATTTTGTGCCTTTGTGCTTCAAGCTCGTCTTTGCAATGGTTTAACCAGCCCAGCTGGTGTTGCCCCTGTCATTTCTTCTTTGACTCCATCATCGCTGCTCAGGTGGATACTTTGCAGCATTCTCATTAGCGGATGCTTTGCCGTTGGATACTCCGCTATCTTAACCACTTACTCTCTGGTTCTATAGCATGCCTGGTTCTATAGCATGCACTACGGGTTCTCCCATAGCTATGTTATGTTAGCTGATCTTTCGGCATCCTTTTTTAATAAAATGCGCAATAAAATATGCGTGAAGTCATGTTCTAGAAGAAAAGAGCTAGTCAGGTGACTCTTCTACAAAAAAGCTAGTCAGGTGACTCAGGTTAATGTCTACGAGAGCCTCACTTTTATTCTGTGTCACTTTGCTTGTCTTCCTGAAACTTGATCTTTGCATCTGAACCTGGAGTTATCCCATTTTCTCTGGGTTCAGTGCTTGAGCAATATCAATTTCATGCTATAGTGTCTCTTATTTCCATTATTTAATCACATTTTGCTTGCATGGTTTGTTGGATTAGGTAGATGTTTGCATAGTCATAGGAGAGAGGACATTTATTCTGTGTTTACTTTGATTGTCCTGCAACTTGGTTTTTGCATCTGAACCTGTAGCTTTAGCTCTCTGCTGATTTGCTGTCATATCTTTTACTAGCACTTGCTTGTTTCGTTTCTAGGGGTAATTCCCTGAGATTGCTTGAACGTGGTAGCTGGTTTTTCTTTCCAGCCTGGTACTCTCGTCCCGTCAGTAATTAACACGTTTGAGCTTAGCCGTGTTCCAGATGATATATACTCGGAGGCCAGGCCTCCATTTCATTACGCGATGAAGCAGTAATTTATTGAGATGCTTTTATGGTGTGTTGGTTTGTAGAGTCACCTCATACTTCATAAGGTGATTTATCATTAATTCATCCTATAAATTTTAGTGGAATCAACTCATCCTCATACATATATTAATTATTATTAACTTATAAGGAATAAGATGGTGAAGAATCAACTCATCCCATTTTACGAACCAAACACAAAAAGTGAGGAGTAAGAAGATAATAGCCCACCATATTTCTCAAACCAAACACGCATCCTTGCTTTACTTATTCGTTGCGCTAAAAATACCTAATCAGTCCTAGGGTGAGCAAGTCATTAGTTGGCATGTGTCACCTTATAGGAATGGCGTGTTTAGTTGGATATATTGGGATATATGCCACGTTTTTGTTTTTGTTTTTGTGAGGATTTTTTTGTCAGCTCCCAATCATCATCCCTCTCCGATCTTCTGTTATGAACTTATGATCCTTCAAGCGACAAGTCAAAACCTAAGAAGGTAATTCCTTTTTCTTCGGTCATACTAAGGTCGTCTGCACTAAAATCCAGTAAACCACCCTGCAGTATGCATACAGTATAAAGAAGGCATGCAGTGGGTCCGGTATCCGTGTACGCTATTTTGCCGGACAGGCGCTCGTCCGCTATGCCCAGCAGAGTAGTGGCCATCCGCTACCCACGCACACATGGCGCGGGCCCCACAGCGAGTGGGAGGAAGAGAGCGCGTGATTGCTGCTGTTGTTCGGCTACGAGTGGGAGGGAGAGGGCGGGCCCCGGTGCCGCTACACGTGGCACGTGGCCGCTACTGATGTCCAGCGGGTTCCACTATTTCAACTAACTAAAAAATATTATAACTCACAAACCAAAAAAACCAAATTAAATTCCGTTTACACCATTAAATTCATTTCAATAAATCATTCCAAATAAGATCTTACATAGATATATTCAGCTAAAATGATAAGTAGACCCACTATTGGTAGTTGGTATATAGTATGAGATATAAAGATATATGGGTACAGAAGAAAGGTGTATAGAGAAAAGAATCTTGATGACTAGGACGGATAGAGGATGGATTTAGAGGATGATGAGTGTGGACAGTCTAAATCCTTCGTATTACAGGATGAATTAGTGAACTAGGGGACACAATTGCGCTCGAGTGACATATGCTAGAAAACATTAATTATATCTTTGAAGATTTTATTTCAAAGAACACCAAAAGAACGATGTTCTTCAAGTCCAAATTATATGGCTTGAGTTGAGTAGGTATATCATTTTTGTTATATCCCTTTGCTGTGTACTCCCTCCATTTTAAAAAGAATGCAATTCTAACTACAATACTAACTTAAATTGAAGGAAACGTGGGTGCTCGATCTTTCATCGGGGCTAAAGTAACTCTCAATTTGGTTAGTACACACTATTAGACGTACTTCCGATCAAAGAGACTCAAACGCTGTAATAATCGCAATACCACATTTTCTTTGGTTATCAACCATGTACTATCTTATTGAATGTAGCATGAAGGATACTCGTTACCTACGAGAACCACGAAAAACACAAGCAAGAACATGGATACAATCTTATTAGAATTTTTTTCCTTGATGCAATGGCCTAAAAGTGTTGTAATAGGCATTGCAGTAGGTTGGAATTTGCAACAGAAAAATTTGGTTGGGAGGCGTTTCCATTGCGACCGCCATCTAAAGTTTGCGCCACCATTTGATTTTAGTTGTTGCAATAGGTAAACTCAATAGGCATCCCAACTCAATAAGCGTTGCAAGTCACAGTTTACCGAGCCACCGTGTTGGTGGTAATAATAACTATTGCAAAATGTTTGGCATTATCGGAGATACTGTTGCAAGATACCCAAAATATAATGTGGCAATAGACGAGCAATGAAAATGGGTGTTGCAGTAGACTATATTGCCATGTATCAAAAGCATGGCAATAGGAGGAACCTTCTATTGCCACACTTATTGTTTTGTTGCTATAGGTGGAACCCTCTACTACTACGATAAATATGTTTGGTTACTATATATAGAACCTTTTATTACGTGAAACCCTCTATTGCCATACTAAATGTTTAGTTGCTATAGGTGGTACTATCTATTGCCATGATCAATGCTTGGATGCCATAGGTTGAAGCCTCTATTGCCATGTATTTTGTTGATATATCTTAAAGCATCTATTAAACATCATTGTTGAAAGGTCCTAAATGTCTAGAGGGTGTGAATAGCCTATAAAAATTTTCTTGAAATTCACTAAGCAACCGGATAATAAGCAATAAAACAATAAGCAAGTGTTGCACCAGCCTACTCGGGGTTGCAAACCACCTACCATAATTCTAGTGTCCTAGCAATCTAAATCACTCAAGCTAGCTCTAATAACACACAAAGCAACAAGCTACTATACTATTGCATAGAGGTAAACGCGAGGAGGAGGAATCGAGATACGCAAACTAAGCCTTTGGGAATGAAGCCAATCACCATCTTGATCAACAAACCAAATGAGATGATCCAGTCAATACAAAGACCAGGTGACCTCGATGGACCAATCACATTGATCAAGGCACTGATTCTTTACCTAGGTTCGCGTGCTTGCCAACACACTAGTCCTCGTTGTGACGGTGTACTCACTTGGAATTCAGGGGCTAATATCTAGGCACCACACCTAGCTCCCACCGGGCACTGCAAGAATCAGCACAAGATGGGGACAACACAATTCACGAGCATTCGACTAAAGGTGCTTTTGGCCCTGGGAAGAATAAGCCCAAGAACCCTCACAATTCACCACTAGGTGTGACCCGAGACAATCACCAACTCCTCCACACCACCTTGCTGCTCCAAACCATCTAGGTGGTGGCAACCACTAAGAGTAATAAGCTCACCCATAGTAAAAATGATTCCTAGTGCCACTAGATGCTCACTCACTATGCAAGTGCGCTAGAATCTCTCTCAAACTCACTTTTGATCAAGCAATATGCAAGAGATGAGAGGAAGGTAGTTTTTTCAGCTCTAGGAGATGTCAAGATGTTCAAAGTGCCAAGCGAGACTCCCTCAAGCAGGTCAAACAACTTATATAGGCGCCCACTCAAACAACCACCCGTTACTCATAGAAAAGTATGTTTCCTACATGGGTCCACCGAATGTGTCCGGTCCAGCGTCCAGTCACCTGATTAGTGCCGCATGGTGGCGGATTCAACTCCGAACGCACGTTTCCAACTGCTAGGACAACTCAGCTCACACCTAAGTTTGCACCAGATGCACCGCACCGGACATGCCAGAGTCCAGTCACTTTGGCCCTTGCCTGTACACGCCAGAGTCCGATCAAATGAATTGACTACGCGTCACTATCTGGCATCCGGTCGATTCCAGAGAGCTCCCTGAGGGGGGTTTTCTTGACCAGACGACTAAAACTAAAGGTGGAGGAATAGGCAATCAATTCCATAAAATGTGTAAGAACATATCTAGATATCCCTCAATACCACTCCAGGTCATCATAAAACTATCATATTAGGGTTACTATCTGTGTTTCGAACTAACACTAACTAGTAAATTTTTAGATGCTTGTTTATACCTAGATGGTTCACTAAGAGAACACAAGATGTATACTGGTTCAGGTCAAAGTGCCATATGTCTCGAAGTGCGTGTGTGGTAGCTGGATATTTGATTCGATGTGTGATGTCCTAGAACGACAACTCGCCCCCTACTTTTATAGACTGAAGGGAGCGAGTCGAATACAAGAGTGACCTCCGTGTTTTAGAAGATGAGAGAGATGGTGAATACAAAAAAGAGAAAAAGAAGAGACAAAACATGGGTGGATCGCCTTTGTTCCCAGGATCACATTATACTTCTCTCCTATACGTGGGCTGGCCGGCCATGTTGATGACTGTTTTAGAGCATGCTCCTCTTAATTTGGGTAAGGTCTTCCATGTTTGTACAGCGACTGTAAGGTGCTACAACTGGCCTTGACCTGCAACATACATAGTAGGCGTAATTGTGTTACATTGCACTCGGTATGGGGCGGTATGGTCGCCTATGTGGAAATCGAATGTCAACATAGGCTAACAGTGGATTAGGGGATGGCCATGCTGCACGGTCGGCATGGCACTCCGAATTTGCTCTAGTCAAGGCATGGCGAGTGACTGTGTCGGGTCGTGTGGCCAGTTATGGCTACAACGTGTATCCCTCCTGGACTTCTGTGACAACTAGATTATGACGATAATAGTCTGTTTCCTGTCACTGTCTGCCTACAGTGATGAAATAGCTGTCGTCACAGAAGGTGGGTCACTACCTAGCTTCTGTGACCACCAAAGCACATCGTCATTAATATAGTGACGCTAGTTCTCCTGTCATTGATGCAATGACGAGACTAAACTTGTCATAACAAATTGAATAGGATAACGCCATGTGTATGATGACATGGCACATTTGACGTGGCAAATGACATGTCAAATGACTTGACAATTCACATGCAGGCCATATATCTTTTTATTTTTTTTATTTTCAATTAGCACAATTCGCCCAAAAAAAAAATTAGCCCGACCAAAAATTAGCTTTTATGCTTTTTCATTGTAGCCCAAGATGACAATTCAAGCCCATATAGTGGGCCAGCTCAATTAAAACATAAGCACCGAATATAAACCACAATTACGGTCCAGCCATAATTAATTTTCCAGCCAATACATAAGCACGTTCCAGAATACATTTTACAACATGTCTCCGTACAAAATCACAACAAAAACATGAATACAAAATGATCCAGCCAACTAAACTAGTTCCAGCGGTAGCACATGTTCCTGCGAATTAAGTTCCAGCCACCTATCACCAAGGAGTTCCTGTACAAGAAATATGATGGCAGTGGGAAGAATATGCAAATACTGCACAAGCAAACAAGAGGAAGCACAAGAACTGACCAAAATGCTACCTTTGAACTACCGAACCCCTATCATTTCTTCATCAGCACAGAATCTGCAATCTGTATTGGAAAACCAAATAGTTAAGTTCAGGGGTCACGTTAGTTGGCAAGGCAAAATAAAAGTTCATACATATACATATGACAATTTTATATATGAAAATATTATATTCAGTAGTGAGTGCTCATATTGGCAAGGCTAATAATAGCTTTGACACGGTGGTAAGCTTAATACCACATATGACAATGCTCTCAGATACTCTGTCCCAATCCAGAGACAGAATAAATATACACGGTCGTAAGCTTAAAACCACATATATTTTACGGAGGTAGTGATGGTACTTAATGGAAATCATTGGGACAAAGATACACGCACTGTGCCAATATATTATTAATTTCACTAAGTTACCAGAGTTAACATCATATATATATATATATATATATATATATATATATATATATATATATATATATATATATATATATATATATGGATGGAAGCTGCTATATCTGACAGAGCGAACAACAACAAACAATGAGGCATTTTTAATCCTACCTTAGACAAATAAAACAGTTGCTAAGGTGCTGTGGCTCCAGGCAACGCTGCTTTATCTAGATCAGCCAAGGAACAACTTCATTTCTGTAGAGGTCACACAGATCAAACAATGAGAATAAATTTTCCCCCTTAACTTGCCAAAAAAAAAAACACTTGCTATCACAACTACAAATCAGGGAAAAACCTACACCAGACATTATAACTCTATGAATGAAGAATGGAAAAGAAAATACTGACTCCACAGTCCAAGCTGCTATGTTGAAGTCGCTGCTACGTTTAAGTCAATGTAAAGAAAGAGAATCGACAGAAAGGTTCATATTTGCCAGATTCTATGATGTTACCAATAGCTGCTTCAACTCTCAAATGGTTCATATTTGCATCAGTTGAACCCACCACACTTAGCGAATTTCACACAAGCTAGTCACTGTGTGGGCTCAACCATTCAAAAGTATTCATTTATACATATCCTACAGATACGTTTATGCTGTCAAAAGTGGTGCTCTTCTGAGGTGGGCGCGGCGTGGCAGACCCCACGCTAGGGTCTTTTGAGGCGGACCGGTCCAAGGGTCGAGCTTGGTGGGACCCTACTTGTTGGGTGGCGGGGTCGTGTGAGCAGGGATAATCTCTGGGTCAGGTCAGCGGGCCCCTAAAAGGGTCGTGCGGGACGGAGCGATCCCGCAGGGGTCGGAGAGACTTGGCGCCGAAGGTTTTTGATTGGTTCCCTAGGTGGGTCTTGGCTGTACTTAGTGCGACGCTTAGTTTGACTGTGGAAAGATTAGCTAGGGGTTTATAGACTGTGTTTAGAGCCCGTGTAGAAAATATCCCCTACTGTATATCCAAACACATCATTTAAGTGTAAACCACTCTCTTTTTTCTCACAAGAACGAGGACGGTCTACCATAGAAATAATCTCTAAAAAAGGCATGCATGAGACGATTTAGTGATTAGCTAAAATGAGTATCTAAATTTAGTGATTTAGCCATCTTCTAAAATGGATTTCACTTAGAAAATCTTCGCTACTCCAACAGAATGTCTAAATTAACTCTCCATTCAAAACCCTGCTACGTCACCCAAGCTGCCGTCTTTTCGGATTCGCATAACCTCATCGCACCGTCATGTTGGCCACACAAGTTCAGGAGCATGGCTCAGCGGCCTGCTTATGGCGGTGGCCGGCCATGGCAAAATCCTGCCATTCTATCACCGGCGCCATGACTGCTGCTACCCGCCACCCAGTGGCGGATCCAGGATGGAGGATAAGGGGGAGGAGGGCTAGGAGGAGCTAAAACAATGAAGATATTGATTTACATGATGATTTAATAGTGAAATCATGTTTTTCTACATTAATTAGCACTGAAATCAAACAATTAGGGGGGCTGGAGCCCCCCAGCCCCCCATTAGATCTGCCCCTGCCGCCACCCAATCAACAAATTACGCTGGGGAGCCGTGGGTTCATCGGACGCTAGGCTTGAGAGGCATCCGACCGTGACTGCTGCTGCCGAGCACCCAATTAATCCACATAGAAGCATGCAGCTAGCAGGAGACAGTCGTAAGTGTATATGTCTAGCCGGCCATCAGGTTGCAGCAGCCGCGCGCACGTGTCCTGCCATGCCGCAGCCGCCATGCATGAACCCGCACGCAGCGCAGGTGCCGCAAGATGGGGCCAAGAAGACGGCGACACGGACATGGATTCTGGCGACTACAGGTGCGTGCTTGCACGGGGACCAAGAAGAAATTGAAGACGGAAACAGAAAGGTAGTCGTGGATGCGTGGGAAGAGGCTGCCCCGCACGCGAAGAGAAGCGATGGCGAGCGAGGGTGCGATTCTATCTTTGGCAACCGAATACTCCGGGTTGGAGAGGATATAAATTTGGAGAGGCACTTAGATAGTCTATTGGAGACGTTTTAAGTCGAATAATAGCTAAATTTAGCTTTACAAACTGATTTGGCTAATCTTTTGAAGATGCTCTAATAAGCTATATCTTGAGTGTACAACCATCTAATTTGGAATACCCTAGAGTTACAGTGATCTTGTCGCATGTAGAATCATGAATTAAACTCGTGTGTATCACTATAGCCCATACATATGGAGGAGTTGAGGAGGGCCTAGTGCGAGGTCTGAGGGTCAGTTACAGACAATGGGCCACTAATTGATCATTAGGCCCATATGGGGAGAAAATATAATATGAAAATGCATAGTTAAGTCCTCAATTAATATTTACGCCCCTTAACACTTTCTAATAAAAAAACAAAAAAATTTACTTGTATCAGAGCATCTACAATAGCTTCCCAATTAAAAAAAAACCCAACAGAATAGTATTATGGCTACCCAATATCTCTTTTTATATTATTGGGGATGAAGGTACTGTAGCACAAGTGAAAAACCCCATTGCTCTTCTCCATATATCAACCCATTTTGATTGCTGGTCTATTTTTGTGTTATGCCAATTTTACTCTGTATAGGCCCAACATCAAGGTTTATGTGTCGTCCATCGTTTGATTATGATTGGTGCCTCGTAATTCAATCTCTTGAAGCAAAACTAGGTAGTGTGAACCCTACTCGCGCTACCTTCTCTCTCGGCTGCCGACAGTGGCATGTGTGCCCTACGGCCAAGAAGACGAAGATGTGGTTGCAGGTGTGGTGTTCATTAGCAGTGCCATCGCTCCTAGTCTCCGTTCCAATTGTAGCCAACGCTAGTCCGCTCAACACCGTTAGGGATATCATGGGAGCAGTTCGACGGCAATGTGCCTGATGCCATTGGGGATATCGTGGCCGCAGACTCGACGAAGGGGAAGAGATGGGTCCTCGCTGCTTTGCATCTGGGCCAGTGCTCTGGTTCAATTGCCATCGCAAGAGCAGGAGTAGCTCAATAGATAGCAGTGCACCTAGCACCACTGGGGCCGTTGTGAACATGGAATTTACTGGCGATATATACTCCCTCCGTCCCATGGACTTTGTCGTTAAAAAATCGTACCCCCCTCATAGACACGGTGTTCAAGTGATAAACTTCATGGAACAGAGGGAGTATGGAGTAAAACAACTAGTGAGTGATAGTCATTAGGGGCAGGTCCTTACCTATTGGACAGGACAACTCCTTATTTGATGGGGGTGGGAAGATATCGGTAGCCATAAAAAAAGAAGAGCCATTGAGGAACTACAAAAGGAATGAAAAAGACCCAAATCTACATAACTATCAGGAGTCAAACACAGATTTTTTTTAAATTACATAATACAACATAGACACTCACAACACGCACGCACACTCATCCCTATAAACACATGCACGCAAACCTTACTTCTATGAGCACCTCCGAAGGACTGAGCCGGCAGATTTAGAGATTCCTGAAGTCACCACTGGCGTCTCGTCGTCGACGGGAATGTCACTTACCACTTAAAGCATAACGCTCATAAATCTAAAAAAATAACAGAAAAAGTGCAAGCACAGGTATTTGATCCTCGGTGTCACGACACCTGGTAACAGGCCGGTAGCAGTGGGTCTGCTGGGAGCCTGCGATGGGAACGGGAATCAACCAAAAGAAAAGCTGGAAAGGGAAAACTGCTGACTTGTTGGGTCACTTGGCTAATAAGTTCACTAGAAATTCAACTGAGCTTCAGGTTGTGTTGTGCAGATGTGTTATTACAACATAGAAATCATATGAAACATACGATTCAAATCCACACCATGCATGCAAATTAATACTAATCATATGTTTGCCTGAAAGCTACAGAGACATACATAATCTCTGACGCTTGTTCCTTGGTGACACCGGGCGCTGATGATGAGGCTGCTTCTCCGCGGCACAATTTGCACAGATAACAGTATACGGCGGCAACCTTGATTCCCAAACCAACTGAAACCGATCCGGCAGAACCTTGGCGCCGGCTACTATATCTCCAAACGACATCTTCGGCAGTGCTGCGCTGCCGCCGTTCGAAGCACCCTTCTTCCCTGTTGTCACCATCACAAGCCGGAACGACGACGACGATGCCGCACCAGCAGACGACTGCGGCGAGAACCCGGTGATATCCACCGCGGTGCCGTCTCTCTCGAGGAGAGTCTTGGGATGCTCACCGAACGCGGCCAGATTCTCGCGTGCCATCGCTCTGAACAGCTCCAGGACACGCGTCCAGAGGCCAACGCTGAGGCTGCTCCGGAGCACGGCGGCATAGACGTTGAGCATGACGAGCGAGCCCCGGAACAGCGCCGCCAGCTCCCTCCCTATCAAGGCCAGCCGCGGGTGGTCCGCCGGGTCGGCGCTCCCGAACGCGAGCACCTTGAACAGGTAGCTGTACTCCTCCGGCGACAGGCTGCGGATCCGCACGGGGCTAACTGTCCCAAACCTCGCGAGATTCTCCAGCCGGCTGATGATGATCACCTTGCTTCCCCTGCCCGTCAGTGCGGCCGCCGACGAGTAGAAACTCTGCCATTCGTCGTCGGTCACGTCCGAGACAAATTCGACGGTCACCAGAGTCCTGACTTGCGGCTGCCTGAATTTTCCCCAATCGATTCTGTGGAGGATCTCGTCTCCAGTGAAATGGAGGATACAAGGGTAGTACGAACGGATCCTGTCATCGCTGCAGATGTTCCAAACCAAAGTCTTCTTGCCGACCCTGCAACCTCCAAGAATAGGCAGCACGGTTGGATGCCCAGACGACGGGTCGTCGTCGTCGTCCTTCGTCAAGATGCTGATCACCTGCTGCTTCTCAACTTGGCGGCCAAACATGAAGTTGTCGATGTAAAGATAGCTGCTGTAGGGGCTGCGAGACATGCGCTCGCATCCCGTTAAAAGCACGACAAATTCAGCCATGCTAGCAACAGTGGTTTCAAGATTTCTAACCGTGCTCTCTACTACCTGATGATGATCAGTGCGTCGTCGTCGTTGTCGTCTGGTGACGGCGAAACGCGGCCACGTGTGATTATTGTAAAAACCACTCACCTCCTCTGCTGCTTCTCCGAGCTTCTCCAACGGCAAGTAGGCGTCCAACACATCGTACCCTCGGAACATAGCCTCTGTCAGGGTCCTGAGCTGTACCAGCATCCTTGAGTTGGAAACGTAGCGTCCCTCGGCCTCCTCGACGATGGTATGAGCTCTCAGAAGGAGACGCTGCAGCGTTTCTATGTTTTCCTTGGGACATGATGCGTTGCTGCTTCGCCTATACTGCTTGGAAAGGAACGAGATAAACCGGCTAACCAGCTCGCTTGCTACTGCAGAAACGACTATGTCCATGTGCGCTCTTTTTCTTCTTTTTGAGTGTGTGCGTGTGTGTGTGTTAATTTCTCGCTTGGGAGTTTCTATACATATATATGTAGTCATAGAGAGAGAAAGCGGGCGAGTACACGTAGCTCACGGCTGATACGTGGCCATCAACCAATTAAGTCATCAAACGTGTGATATATACGTGGCGATTTCTAACAAGTATATTCCGAGTAAATTTCCACGCTTTTGAAATTCGCACTTTTGACCGCCCGATGAGGACAGCTATGCCGCTCAACGTGTCGGAGATATTTCCCGCGATCGTGCGGACGACACGTACCACTAAAACATCTTTTACTAATCTATCATCTATATTAAACCACCTCTATAAATAGTTTCTAAACCTGTCCATACTAATCCATATAAATCAATTTATTTGTAGAAGATGTTAGTATTATCAGTCATCCCTATAAAAAGCTTTATTTATAAAGATGGCTCTATATCCAGTCACCCGTATGAATCCGATTTGCCACAGAAATAGATGCGAATAGTAAAAAAATTTAAATACTAGAATTTGAATTTTTAGAAATAATCTCAGACAAAGAAACGATCAAAATAAAAGTTATAGATCTCAAAAAGTTGTTTGTTGTTTACAACCTTTTCTTTTCGTAATCATTTTTGTATTAAAATTTAGTTTGATTTAGTTTACAAATCATTGAAAAACTCTTATTTCTCTTATTAATTTTTGGCTAAAACTTATAACTAGTCTTTCTCCCTCTACTAACTCTAAATCTGATAATTTTTTTTTTATAAAATTTTATAAAATCATTCTCTATCAATTTAATATATTGTTACATCTATTATTTTTGTCATATTTTCATGTGACTTTGGCTTATAAATTAAAATTTTGAATTTAAAAAATAACGACTTGAAATATCTTGAAATAGTAAATGATTTTAGCTAAAAAAAAATTCATAAACATAAAGGTTGTAGAAGATCTATAACTTTTATTTTGATCTTTTCTTTTATTTTGAGCAAAATAAAAGAAATGAGCAAAATAAAAGTTATAGATCTTGATGAGTTCTACAACTTTCTTTTTATGACTTCTCTACGTGAAATCACTCTTTCAAAATGTTGTTTGAAGTAGTCAATTCTTGAAATTCAAATTTCCTATTAATAAACTAAAGTCATATGAAAAGATAACCAAAATAAAAGTTCTACATCTCAGAAAGCATAGAAGTTTATAGTTGACAGTTTTTTTCATTAGAGATTATTTTGTTAAGTAATACTATATTTTAATTTTTCAAATTTGAAATTTGAATTTTTTTTAAACGATCTCAGATGGAGAAATAATCAAAATGAAAATTAGAGATATCAAAATGTTGTACAACTTTATTATTGACAAGTTTTAATTCAAGATCATTTTGTCAAGTAAAACTATATTTAAATTTCTCAAATTTACTATTTGAGTTTTTAAATGACCTTGGATGAAGAAATAATAAAACGAAAGTTGTAGATCTCAAAAGTTATGCAACTTTGTTGTTGACAACTTTTTTATTTGAAATCATCTTGCCAAATAAATCTACATTTAAATTTGTCAAATGTGAAATTCAAACTTATTTAAATGACCTCGGACGGAGAAACAACCTAAATGAAAGTTATAGATCTTAAAAGTTATATAACTTTATAGTTATAACTTTTTCATTTGAACTCGTTTAAAGTCTCAAATAATTAATTAAATTTGTTTGGGATAATATGAGGAGACTCAAAATCTAATATATATAGACACAAGCAAGTGTAAAATGCGGTGTTAGAAAAAGCTATGCACGAAGAGAAGATTGCGGGTTCAAATCACGGCGACCACATAGTGAGCGATTTTACCTGAAAAAGTACGTGACTTGCGTCTTCGACGAATCAGATGGCTCGCTGGCCAGTGAAACCATCATACGTGCACGTTATGCAATGGCCCAACGGAAACCAGTCAACACCTCTAGCCATGTGCCCCTTTGCACAAGCAGTCTGTCCCCGGGTCGCAACTTGGGAACACCTCAGTGGATGTGACAATTGTTTACCGGCAACTGGCAAGCGACATTGACCTTCGTCCCCAAAGACCAACAAACAACATGATTTCAAAGTTATAGCGACCTATATCATGTGAAACTTCTATGGTTCCTTTTCGAAACACAGGAATCGTATAAGAATTTCATAAGAGTCAATTTATTTTTTACAAAAAAATACAGGAACAAGAAAAATCATGTACTCCTTTGGTGGCCTAAAAGGATCACAGGAACGTACCACGAGAATTTTCGATTTTCTACACGCTCCGTCTCTCCAAGTAGCTGAGCAAGACAGAATTTGGACCAGTTATTTAGGTAGCTAGTTTTTGTGCTTATGCATCTCAACTTAATTGAAAGATGGAGCTCATTTTATTTATGTTTCAGACAAAAAAGACACATTTACATTCTTAGAGATTAAATTGTTGCTTGTTATCCTTCGTTGCAAACCTTCACCTAATGATTAGTCACAAGAAGTGTGTTGGAGATTAAATAATCCGTTGGTTGCAATGGGAAGCAGAACTTGTTTGTTTGGAGCGCGCCTGTTTAGCACGGCTTTACTTTACTAGTGAAGCCATTTATTTTAGCTTCAACTCCATGAATAGATCTTTAGGTGGAGTTAAAGCTATTTTTATAAACCGTTTAGCAAAAACAGTTCCACATAAAGTTTTTTTATATTAAAACATGCTCTTACAGAATGTCATGCAGAGTAAGATGAAGCCGAGTGAAACTACTATTTTTTATTCCATCTCACCCTAAAGCTCTGTGAGAGCATGATTTAAGAGGCTTCAGAGGTGGAGTCATTTTGAATTACCCCATTGGCATAAAACAGCTCCAAATGGCTGCTGAAGTTGGTAGAGGAGCCGTGTCAAACGGAGCCTAGTCTAGTGCCTTTGCCGAAGGGCCAACCACAAGAATCTTGACATGTAGCGGAGCCCCATGTTACACAGATCAAGATGCAAAACGGGGTATGGGGTGGGATCCATGGTGAAGTGCTAGTAGGGTGATTTTGCCGTGAACTTCCCAGTGGGTGTCCTTCGTGTGCTTTGGATTGCATCCTAGACTTTCACAGCATGTTTGGTTGCCTAGACGGCAGCCAGGGCCAGAGCAAGGCTCTAAAAATGCAGGCTACTTGTTTGCCTAAACTCTGTAGGAACCTGTGCTGCATGAACTCTAAAGCACCCCAGAGCCAAGCTCTCCAGGAACACCTCTCCCCCTCATTTCTCTCAATCCCAGCTCACTCGGGCTCCAACGCTGTGCGCAGGTGGTAGATGGGGGTGGCTGTTGTGCAGGCCCTCCAGCGCAACGCAAATAAACAAACACAATCTTGCACCAGGCTAGCTCAGTTGGGAAGAAGAAATAAACAAGGTGCCTTGCACCAATTGGGCCTGAGCTTGCACAACCTGGTTGGGAGGCTTGGACCGGAATGGTGACATCCAGGCAAACAAACACACCCTCAGTGAGGAGGGAGAGGCTGCTGGTGATTGATCCGGTAGACTTTGAAATGGGGTATGACTTAATCATAGACATAACTTGAAAGTTCTATTTAAAAACTACATAATGTATCATTGGTCATATTAATTAAAGCTAATATAATTAGCCATATTAAATGGATGTTGTTTAATTATGTTAAAAGTAATTTATATATTAAAATTAGTAGCATTAGTCATAGGGACACCTTTTAAACAATGCTAATGTTAGATCATTAACAATGTTAAAATTAATATCATTAGTCAAAGGTATATCTATTACAATTTCACTTAATACTTCATTCTTTATATATTTATAAGATACGAACAATATCTGGTACCCATCCATATTTTTCAAATATGGTCCACGCGAAAAAGGTACAATATGATGGTGAAGATTAGGACAATAATTAAGAAAAATGTGTTCGCATATATCCATTTTGGCATTCACGTTAGAGGGGGATATCGATATTTATATTGGCATTTTAGCACATATAGATATAGGATAACTCAAATACCAGACATCTATTTTGTGCCCATAATACAGCTTATTGTCATGCCGTTGACAACTGCACTGACAAGTCCTGCCTTCTGTGTCATCACACCAACCGGACACCGTCACGGTGTGGTTCTTTCCTTTTTTTTAGTATGTGTTTAGCATAACTCTTTTCCAAGAGCTGTTTTATAGAAGACAGAGTTGTTTTGGACTTTATTTTTCATTGAAAAATGAGTTCAAACAGCTCCTCCTTCTAAATTATTTGGTAAGACTTTTTTAAAAGAGCTGAAGCGAGAGCGAGAGCCGTCGAAGAACCCTTCCATACAGGGCCTTGATAACGTGTAGCGCATGGGCCTTCTTGAGACGCGTGACTGATAGCCATGCCCCCTCTGCGTGCACTCTCTTCCAGCTTCCGGGCTAGCTGCCACGCACTTCGCTTTCACTAGGTAGCACAGAGAGCAAGAGTCGAGATTCTCTTCGCTTTCACTAGGTAGCACAGAGAGCAAGAGTCCTCTTGCCTTGCCTCCTCGCTGTTCCTTCAGTTTTCCTTTCCAACCAAAAAAAAAAAGGAGATTGGAATAATTTTGCTCCAGATTATAAAATTTGCATTTGCTTTTGCTTAACAGATTGACGGCTCATAATCAGTCTCTGGTTCCGTCTGGCGTCAAAGCGAATCCATGGGATGGAATGTGCTGTGTCCACTAGTACACAGAGGCTCTGACAGGCGGTTGGAGACGCCTTTTCACAGCGTTTTGGCCTGCCGCCTGTGATGGAGGCCAGTGAAAATGATGTATTTTCACAGGCGGTTGTTCGAAAACCGCCAGTGGAAATGCATTTCCACAGGCGGTTCACATAAGACACCGCATGTGGAAATGACATTTCCACTAGCGGTTCACATAAGGAACCGCCTGTGGAAATGCCATTTCCTGCACGGTTGCTTTAAGTGAACCGCCTGTATTATATTTTCCCGCCAAATTCATTTGAATTTTTATTTATTGATTTGGCACCCTCTCCTCTCTCCCTCCCCTCCTCTCTGTCCCCCCCTCTTCCTCCCTCCCTCCTCCCCCCTCATCTTCCTCCCTCCCCCCTCTCTTTCTTTCTTACTATGATCAATACAAAGGCTATTTAATTATGAGAAATACATCAACAAAAAGTAATTATACCATACAATACTTATATACATATATACATCATTAACAATTTAATTACATCATTCCTTTAATACATCAAAATTATTTTCTGGCCACGATATGATAATAAAATTTACAGTGCAGATGAATCTAATAATCATTTCGACTTAATTTCAGAGCGCTAATTTCCCTTAGCGCTCTGAACTCTAGCCTCCCTAAGGGGCTTCCGGCATGGTGATATTTTCCCTCCGTAGGAATGATTTCTCTCATGATAAATGAGCAGAGGTCCTCAATTATTCCGTACAGAGTTAGGTCGTCGAAGTTTTCGGACTCCGATTCTTGATATGACTGAAAAGGAAGTTTATAAGCATTATATACATTTCCATGTGTCTACGTATATTTGCATTTTTAACGATATAAATAGAAATGTTACTATTAGTGGTACCTTATTAGGGTTCCCGATGTACCGTCCGGCCGTTCTCATGAACTCGCAGCGTAGAATCCACAAAGGCACCGAACCGGTTGGTTGCTTGTGGCACTACATAAATTATATACAATTATTTACTTGTAATACCATCTTATATATTAAACATGTATGATATTGATTCATAAATTTACGCACCGCCACTTGTGAAAAAATCTTATTTTCGCCCCCCTCATGGAATCGTCAAACACTCCACCTCTTAACTTATAGAATCTATAACATCTATGATCTCAAAAAAAATCAGTTAGCAGCAATCTTAAACTCTCATCGATAAAAAGATGCATGCTACATTTTATCGGCTTACCGTTCTAAGATGGTTTAGAATTTTACATATCTTTTGGAATTTTACATATCTTTCAAGACTGTAGTCAGCGGAGTCAAAGACCAGCACCTTTCCCTCCCTAGGATAAATGAAGAAGCATATCCAGTGGTCGCTGCGCACGATCGAAACCGAGTTGTTATGCATTTATATAAACCGATAATTAAGCTGATGTATATATATGAACTCATACTTACTTAAAGTTATAAGGGGCAACTACGACTTCCCTGTGTTTGAACTGGAGCAATGCATGGCCTATGTACGTGGCGTATTTAGTCTCATGATCCTTCTCCAGATCTTTTATTCTCTTTGCAGCGTCTTTTTTTATAACCCCTTCAATTGATCGCTGTTGGGACCAATTCGAAAAGTGTGCTCATTCTCACATATTTTTTTCGGGCTAAGGTACCCAGTCCGTTTGCTTTCTTTTCCGGCTTGGTCCAGACCGTAAATGAACATGTCTTGATCATATTGCATTCTGCAAGGCACAAGTGCATGTTGGAAATTCAATCTTAGTAGAAGTCAATAATAATAAACGAAGTTCGTGTTAGTACGAGAGCTACACTTACAACGTAAATAGTGTTATGAGCTGAACGTCGAGCCGCTTAAGGTTCATCATCAACCACATGTCCTCAAAAGTAACAAAAGTCGTATCTCGTTCACATTCAAAAGCAGATGGTGGTATATTTACTTGGATTGCATCGATCCCGACAGCAGCTGCTCTCATGTACCAGTCATGAAGTCTTTTTATACTAGGCGGGAGCTTTTGGAGTTTTTTCCAACTCAGTAGAGGCCTGTCGGGTACATATGTATCAGGGACATTTTGATAGTCATCCCATGTTGGCCTCACTATCTCTATTGCTCTGATCTGTACTCCTTCTGCTGACTTCTGTTGCTCAGCTAAGTCCACGGTATGTGACTTGCGAGTCTGCGCAATCCCTTTCAAAAATTTGGCAGTGCCAGCAGTTTTTTTCTTCGGCTCGTAGGGGGAAACCAATTTGGAAACAGAAAATTTTCTCTTCTTAAGTTTTTCTTGGCTCTTCTTTGGTGGCGGCGGTGGTGTCCAAGGCGAAGCTTCGACGTCTTGAGGTGGTGGGGAAGAAGCAGGCTCATAGATTAGTGTAGTTGTTTATGGCGGAGATCCTGCTGGTTTCGATGTTGACGGTGAGGTTCGCGAAGGGTCGGCAGCAGGGGGTGATGGTGGGTTAGTATCCTATTGATGGTCGAGAGGTGCTGACTCCTAAGTTTCTGGTAAGGCTTCTGAGGAAGGAGGTGGCTGAATCAACTGGACATCTCTTCGCGGCCATAGGATGAAATTATTAATGTCCTGTTCGAGTGTCTCAATACCCTCAGGGCCAGATATTTCTAGCACGTCATCCTCGTAGCCTGGGACGATCGTCACCATTTCTACCCTGCAGTACTCTTCTGGTATTGGATCACCGTGGTAGTCACGTCCGGGGATCGCAAAGCCCGTAGCTACCTCCCTTGTACGTTGATGCTTCATACCATATCGTATGAGCATTTTGCAAGGTGTCGGCCCATTGATGTCATCCACAGGGTAGTGGTGTGTGTTTCCCGTAGACCCCACACTACTTGGAAAGGGAGGAGACTGAGCGGGCCTGACATGAATCATCCCCTGAGCTCCAGGCAAGGGTTGTGTTGGGACGAGCTGCATCTGTGGGCCTTGTGTGCTCATCTGCTGAACAGACATTGCACTAGTTAACTTCTGCACTAGCTGGGGATCAGGATTTGTTAGAAAATCTGACATCATGCTTTTAAATTGTTCCTTAGCCTTTTCCTCAAAATATTGCTTCATGTCTTACTTATATCGATCTCGTTTCTTATACATGCCCACCAACTTCTCACCAAATCCTTCTTTCCATCCCATCTTTGACAAGATGCCTCGTACACGTCCTGGATGCTCAGGGTTGCCCAGTCCAAGACTCAGGATATCTCTCTCCCTTTGTGGCTTCAATTTCCCTTCTTTTACCACCACTGCTAGTTCCAACATCTTATCAGCTAGGGATGCGATGTCTAAGGGACAGTTCACACCGGTAGCAGCTTGTTTAGTTCCTCTACCTTTGAGCCAATTCGCTGTCCTCTCGCCAACTTCCTCTGATAGCACAGAAACACCTTTTTTCTTTAGCTCCTCCTCCTCTGCCCGCCATTTTAGAATTTGTTTCTTGTAACCACCGGTGCCAAGGTGATGGTGGTATTTGTTCCTCTTTGCTAGTTCTGAAGTAGCTTCACTCTTGGCTTTGAAAGATGGGTCGTTCTTCTGCGCCTTGAATATTTTCCACTGCCCAGCGGTGATCTTATACTTGCTCGTTGGGTCGAACCCATACTTGAGAAATTTAGTATTCATCTCAGATCTATAGTTATGGAATGATGTTGCAATCTGCTTGAAAAAATATCCCTGGGCAAGTTTGTCCGTCCCCGTAGGGAAAACAAACATTTCTATAAACTTGTTCCATAGCTCTTTCCTTTTATCCGCATCCACATCGTTCCACCTAGAGATTGTGATGTCCAATTTATCCCTGACCAAAAAACCAATTGCATTTCGTATCTTGGCAGCCACCTCATCAGACACTAGAGGCTCTCCTTTTGGGCCGATGCTGGGAATTATATATGTCTTCTCTGGCCACTTATTTGTTTCTCGGTCACCATGTTTTCGGTCACTCTGTTTCCTTTTTCTTGATTTGGAAGTGGTTGTCTCAGTCATTTCTGGTGCTTTGTTGTATGGCACGTCTTCTTCTTCTGCTAGAATGTCCCGCAATTGAGACAAAACCTCCTGGCCGAAGGAATTCAAGAGTGTAAGGATCGGCGCGTATAATACTATGAAGTGAAGTATTGGTTTTCATGTACTAAGTATACCTCATCATTGGGATCATAACTGGGTCATTTTTTTTTGACGTTGTCTATCTATGCTAGGGCATGGATCACTTCGGTTGCCGTCATCTTCCTCTTCTTCCAACATGTCACCATGGAAATCTTCTTCTTGTCCTTCTTGCTCGGGGGTGTGTGAGTCTTATTGGGTGAATCTGCACGCTGGTCTTCTTCTTCCAGAGGATTTACCGTTCTATGCATGACAATAACTATGTTAGTTACTTTGATAGGATTTTACGTTAAAAAAGTGCAAGGCTTCGTAATGCCGTGAAACTTACCGTGGCTCCGGGGGTGTGTGAGTCTTAGTGGGTGACTCTGCACGTTGGTCATCTGTCTGATGGTCTTTAGATTTTGGAGACGTCATCTTCTCGATAACTTCAAATATAATAAGTCAATAACACTAAGTCATTAGCCATCTTCTCTAATTTTACTTAGTGTAAATATTAATAATGTACTAGTCATTAACTTAGCAAAGTCATTAACTTAATCTTTGCTAATCTTCTCACTAAGTCATTAGCACTAGGTCATTAACATGCTAAGTAATTAACACTAGGTCATTAACATGCTAAGTCATTAACAGTAAGTCATTAACACTAAGTCAATAACACTAAGTCAATAACATAATTTGTGCAGCGGAGAGCATAGTGATTTGTAGCATAATCTTCTCACTAAGTCATTAGCATAATTTGTAGCATAGTGATTTTTTACAAAAGAGCAGTGAATATTTACTTATGCGGCGTGGAGGAGAGACTGAATCGAGCGCAGTGGAAAACGATGAGAAGACAAAGTGGCACGATGATTATTTTGGGTATCGCGACGGTGACTATAAATTAATAGAACACAAGTTGTAATTAAAGAACTACAATTAACATAAACCCTAGTTACATATTCAATATTAACATACAATAAGCATTAAATAGAGAAGATTGCTAAGAATCTCTTTATACTAAGTACAAGTCATTAACTTAGCAAAGTCATTAACTTAAGTACTTAGCAATATTCTCTAACTTAAGTACTTAGCAAAATCATTAACTTCAGTACTTAGCAATCTTCTCTAACTTAAGTACTTAGCAAAGTCATTAACTTAAGTACTTAGCAAAATCATTAACTTAATCTTCGCTAATCTTCTCGTTACCTTAAGTACTTAAGTCATTAACTTAGGAAATAATATAACATTTCGCTAATCTTCTACACCGTAACCCTAACTAGCATAATATATAGCATAGTGATTAATTAAAAAAGAGCAAAGCAAATATTTACTTATGCGGCGTGGAGGAGAGACCGAATCGACGGCGGCGGAGAACGATGAGAAGACGGTGGCATGATGCTTCGATGGCGGCTATCGAGGCGGTGGATGTAAATTAATAGAAAACAAGCTCTAATTAAAGAACTTAAATTAACATAATTAGCATCATATTAACTACATTAGTTAACTAAATTAACTAAGTTATAAACTATTAAAAATCAAAGAATAATATTAAATATTAAATTTTAAAAGAATGCTAAGTATTTGCATGTCACTAATAATAAAAGAAATAAATTAAATTTTGGCATAATGTCTTACATATAATTAAAAAGAATGCCAAGTATTTGCATGTCACTAATAAATGCTAAGTATTTGCATGTCTACATACAATTGCTAATTTTTTACTAATCAAAAGAATAAATAATGTCTACATTAAGTTATTTGCAAGTCACTAATAAATGCTACGTATTTGTTTTTCATTTACAAGTCATTTACAATCTCATTAAGCATTTTATTTGCTAATTAAATTAAGAAATATAAAAAAATAAAAAAAGGGGCGGCCACGGTAGGCCGGCCCAAAGAAGGCCCAAAGAAGGGCGGGTCGGGCCCCACGCCGGCCTCGCCACGCCCTGTCAGGAGGAGGGCACGCCGGGGCGCGCCGCCGGCGCGGCCGCCGGGCCTCCTCTCGCCGGGGCCTCTCGCCGGGAGGCGGGTAGGTGGGGAGGGCGCGGGGCGGCTCGGGAGGCGGGCGGACCATCGCGGCTGGCCAGCTGCGCCTGGGCGGCGGGGCCGACGCGGCCGACGGTGGTGGGCCGCCAGCCGCCGCACGGAGAGCTGCTCATGAAGGCGCGAGGCTCCGTGTTCCGCGCTCGGGCTCCGGCGAGGGCCTACGATTGCTCTTGGCGGAGAAGGAGGCGCCCGCTGCCACCGTCCGATCGACTCGGCGGCGCTCGGCGGCGGTGCCGCCTGGCGGGACGGTGAAACGCAGGGGCGGGCGGAACTCGGTGGCGGCGCGCGTGGTCGAGGCGCACGCCTTCCTGGCGCTGCCGCTTTTCACGGACGGGCGGCGGTGCTCGTTGGTGGCGGTGGAGATGGCGCGGCGGAGAAATTTGGCAGCGACGACGGCGTCGTGTTGCTTGAGTTCGCGCCCACCGAAGTTGAAATTTCGCTAAGTGTTGCTTTGTGCTATATATACAAATAAACTAACACGACGGTTCACATTAGGAACCGCCCGGTGAAAATGATTTCCACCGGGCGGTTCTCTAAGACAACCGCCGAGTGAAATGATTTCCACCGGTGGTTCACATTAGAAACCGCCCGGTGTAAATGAGTTTCCACCGGCGGTTGTCTTAGAGAACCGCCAAAGTGGAAATGTATCCGCATTTTAGGTAATTTCTTTTAGGATATTTCTTTTGGGTAATTTCTTTTAGGATATTTCTTTTAGGATATTTCTTTTGGGTTATTTTTTTAGGATATTTCTTTTTTGTTTTTTACCTAATGTTTTTTTCCTTGTTCTCAATCTGTTATATATGTAAATGAACTTTGATAATAAAAAGAAAATAATGTTATACAATATTTATTTTAGAATATTACTATTTATTTGTATAGATAGTATAAAGAGCTATGTATATTAAATAACTTTTAGACATATATTATCTTATTCATCATTAAATGCACTTTGATAATAAAAAAAATATATTTCTTTTTACACATAATGTTTAGAATGACTTCAAAAATCAATTACTTTATTTATGTTATATATACAATAAAATAATTTCTTTTTAGGATATTTGTTTTAGGTTATTTGATTTAGGTTATTTTTGTAGGTTATTTCTTGTAGTATATTTTTTTGTAGGTTATTTCTTGTAGTATATTTTTTTGTAGGCTATTTTTTTAGACTATTTCTTGTAGAATATTTCTTTTAGGCTATTTCTTTTTGGTTATTCCTTTTAGGTTATTTCTTTTTTGTTATTTCTTTTAGGTTATTTCTTTTTTGCTATTTTTAGGGTATTTTTTTATAATATTTCTTTTTATGTTATTTCTTTGACAATATTTCTTTTTTGGTAATTTCTTTTAGAATACTTAAAGAAGTAGAAAGAAAAACACTTAAATAATTAGAAAACGAATACCAAGACAAGTAATATAAGAGTACAAATTAGAAAACGAATACTGTGTCCCGACGTGAACTCAATCCTTTCTTTATCTTACCCTTTATGTCTAGCAAGATACCAATTATGCTTTCAAACACATTCTTCTGAATGTGCATACCATCGACCGCGTGCCGTATGTCAAACTCTTTCCAATATGGCAAATATTTGAAGAAAATTGACATCTTCTTGAATGTAGCCCCAGGAGTTGGCTTCACATCCTTTCTTGGTTTTCTATCTTTTGTCTTCTTGCCAAATACAAACTTGATGTTCTTAACTATCTCGTACACTCTATGACCTTTACTATTACCTGATGGAGCAGTGGACCTTGTTTCATCGTGATTGTCAAAGTACCTATCCATCTTTCGCAAGCGGTACCTATGTCCTTTCGATAAGAAACGCATGTGTCTCATGTATACTATCTTGTTGGATGCACCGAGGGACACGTAAAAGGTTTCATCCAAGCATACTACACAACCGACCTTACCCTTGAAATGTCCTGACAATACAAAGAGAGCTGGATAATCATTGATCGTAACAAAAATAATTGCTCTCAGTGTGAATGACTCTTTCCGGTATTCGTCCAACATGGCAACACCTGTATCCCACAATATTCTCATTTCCTCCATTAATGGCTCTAAGAGTACATCCATGTCAATACCGGGTTGTGTAGGTCCAGAAATATGAATGGTTAGCAAAAGGTATTTGCGCTTCGCAACAAGTGTAGAGGAAGGTTGTAGATGGTGAGGATCACTTAGGCCATGTGCTATGCTTGCTGCTCCTTTCGGCGAAGGGATTCATTCCGTTAGTACATAGTGCGAACCGAATATTTCTTGTCTCCTTAGCAAATTCTGGGTGGTCAGCATTGAATTTTTGCCATTGCTTCCCATCGGCAGGATGTCGAAGCTTTCCATCTAATTTGTGCTTGTCAGAAGCATGCCAGGTAATAAGCTCTGCATCCTCAGGGTTTGCAAATAAACACCTCAAACAATCAACTACCGGAAGATACCATATCACCATAGCAGGAACCTTTCTCTGGACATAATAGTCTTCTTCTTCATTTTCTTTGTTGCAGGGTTTTAAACTCTGTTGGGTCTTTTTTCTCTTCTTCCCTTTAGAAACAGAATTTGCATTCTCCTTTTGTAGATAGTCTTTTTTCGTCTTGTATCGACTTGCACCACAATTTGAACATTGATCCAAGTCTTTGTATTCACCTCGATATAAGATACAGTGATTTTTACACACGTGGATCTTCTGGACACCCATAGTAAGTGGATTGATTAGTTTCTTTGCATATTAAGTGTTAGCAGGCACTTTGTTCTCCTTTGGAAGCATATCTCTGAGAGTACTCAATAATGCATCGAAGCTGGCATCGGACCATCCATACCTAGCTTTCAACATCAACAACTTAAGCACAGACCGTAATATCGTGAACTCTTTGGGGCAATCCATACTCTCATCATACAATGGCTCGGGCTGGCTATCCGCTCTAAGGCCTCCATCCCTTTCATGAAAAACATTGATGGATCCGTATGACGATGCAATAGTGCAGCCATCAATTCTGCGTCTTCATCCTCCACTTGAGTTCTGTTGGCGTCGGTTCCTCCAATATTTGCATCATCATCATGAACATCGGGCACAACATGTTCACTCTCTTGGGGACAATGATGTTCTGTCTCATGTCCGAACTGGCATACATCGACAACAAGCATATCTGGGCCATTGCCACCGAGATTCATAGGGTCTTCAGCTATATACGTTGCAGAGCTACCCTCTCTATGCTTTGTCCAAACCAAGTAATCATTCATAAATCCTCAGCAGACCAGATGAGCCATGATTGGATTTGTGTCTTCAAAAACAACAAGATTTCTACAGTCTATACAAGGACAATATATGTGCTTTAAATGCGTGTTCGAAAGCATGATTTTTGGCGGCATCGATAAACCTACGGACCTCGTGTATGTATGATGGATCTACTCTGTCTAAGTTATACATCCGTAATGCTCGTCCATTGTTACCGTTATAGAGTTTAATGGATTTAAATAATATAATCACTAAAAAGAAGACATGAATATTTTGTGATATTTATTAATAAACCTTAAGATGATCAGCAAATTCCTTCAATGGATTATAGATGAAAAGGACTCCTCGCTTGTTGTTGACGGCTATTAACGACCAAATTTACCCGTCAACTAACTCCTGAAAGAGGCACATTGGCGATCACCAACATAGACTTAGGGCTTACACTAACGGAATTCCACGAGTTTTGGTGAATCCTTGTCTCTGCAGGTACACATCGGAAAAGCTATCAAAAAGGACCAATGCGACAGATTGCAAGCACCTCAAATGATGAATTGAAATACACCATTGCGAAGAGCTCGTCGAGACGATCGAAATGGACATATCATTTGCCATTTTCGGAGTTCCGGATGAAAAGATATGAATTCCACTGCGGGGCTGCACTAGAAGACTCCAGAAGGCGCGAGAAGACACCATGGCGAAGCGGACCGCGAACGGCCCCGGAGCCAGACCGGCCGGTCTGGCCCCGGACCGGCCGGTCTGCTACATTGGCCAAACGGGCCCAGCTTTGGCCCACGTGCTCCACCGCCTTAGGGTTTCAATCTTAGCCGTCCGCCAAAGTCGGTTTGATCCAAGGGCTCACGTTCATCCCACCGGGCTATAAAAGGAGGGCAGGACCCCCCAGGGCATCACACATTCATTTGCAATTCTCTTAAACCCTAATTGAGAGGTGTCCCTCGAATGGATAACCTCTCCGGGGCTAGAGATCAAGAGAAGATTAGTCCTCTCTAGGATCTAGTCTTTAGATAATAGTGAGATGGAGAGTGAGGAAAGAGTTAGGAGGAGGTGCCGGCCTGTCGGTGCCCTCTCTACGGCTTGTACCTTGGCGGGATCAAGCTCTACTTGAGCTTGCTTCTGGGATGTCTCTGGTGATCAACTTCTAATCAAGTAAGTTCTATGCCTATATTGTTTATCTAGATCACGACTCTCTTTGAGTGCTTTATTCTCTTTCTAGGGGGATTAGAGTATTATCGTAGGTGTAAGCATGGTGCTTAGGCTTAGGATAATCATGGATGCACCCTACATTCTGGATTTGGTGGTAGCTCGCGGAGGTGACTTATAGCTCTGTTGAATCCTATGTATCCCACTATCCCGTTTGTAGGCCAAGTAGGACGCGGTTGCTAAGGAGATCTACATCCTATGTCGGTGTCTCTCCTTATGTAATGTCCCCAGTTAGCAATATAAGACATAGACTTACCCAAGTTAGAAGGAGAAAACCATAGTTATCCTCTCTACTCTCCTATTATCATCAACCTTGATTGCTGCTCTCAACCCTATTAATTGTCGCCCTAGTTCTACTTTAGTTCTATCTTAGTCTGGTCTCTACCTTCACCTTACTGCTACCCTTAGTTAAGTTAGACCATAGTTGATCTCACACCTTTCTCAGTGGAACGAAACCTGGAATACTCTGGGATAAAGCTACAACGGTATCCGTGCGCTTGCGGATCATTCAGTGGGCGTTAACAGATATCAACACGCTTTTTGGCGTCGTTGCTGGGGATAGGGATTTATCTCTATTTTTGATAACGACGTTAAGAAGTGTCAACAAGCTTTTTGGCGCCGTTGCCGGGGAAACGGTTTGCTGAGTTGACTACGAACCTAGCTTGACTTTTCTTTTTCTTTTATCCTTCTTTCTTTTATCCTTTACTCCTCTCTGCTTTCTTTCTTCATTCTTTCTATCTTCTTTTCAACTTTTGGTTTAGTATGAGTAACACTCCTATCAATCAATATGCTAAACCCACGAGCGCAAGCTTTAAGCCATTAGAATCTTTAGAGTCTATCTTAGCATCTGGTTATGAGCTGCGCCCGTATTGGATAGACTTTGTCCAAAAACAATCCTTCTCGGGAGAAGACGATGAAAACCCATACGCACACCTACGGGAATTCTTATTGAGATGTGGATGCTTTCGCATTGCTGGCATGTCTGATAAGACTTTACAATGGAAGCTTTTTCCATTCTCTTTGACTGGAAAAGCTAAACATTGGTACAACAAAACCGTAGGAAGTATGCCGGGAGATTGGGAATTGCTATGTTCTGAATTTCAATCTAAATTCTTTCCCATCTCTAATGTTATTGATCTTCGGGAAGAGGTTCTAAGCTTTAAACAGTTAGAGGAGGAATCTCTAGAAACATCATGGGATCGAATTATTGATCTCCTCACTACAGGCCCAAACCTTTCTATTCCAGATCTAGTGTTGCTTCAACACTTTTACTTAGGCCTTGGTAAGGATTCTAAGCGGTCCCTTGATATAGTTTCTAGAGGATCTTTTCTTCATGTGACTGCTAGTGAAGCAAGGTCTTTGATTGATAAACTTTGTGGAAGGACACCTTGCCCTAGCATTCATTATGAACCCCTTGAGAAAGAGAAGGAATTGTTTCCTAGACAAGAGGAAGTTTCGATAGCTAAATCGCACTTATTCCAATCCTAAAATTTAGCTATCAGTCCTGAATCATCTATGCCCCAAAATCCACCAAGGGAAGAAGAAATTCAACCTTTGGAGTACAATCTTTTTGGTCTTGATATCGGGTAGAGCCTAAACTTCCAGTCTTCTAAGAGACCTTCGAGTGAATATAATTCAAATTGTTTCAAGAATGAATCTCTTAGAGAGCATCTTCTTTGGAAAGAATTCAAGGATGACATGTCTAATGATGCCATAGAAGGAGAGCCAAGTCAATTTAATTCTAATCCTATCTTCTCTTCTTCTATGACCACACTAGATGTCTTGCCTGAACCCATCTTAAAACACATCCTTGACCCCGAAGATTTCTTTGACACTTGTTCTCCTAAGTCTCATGATGACCCTAGAGATCCACTAAGACACTTAGAACATAGGAATCATGATAGATTTGAGGATGATCAAGAAGTGCTACAACAATGGCTGGAATGTGTAGAATGGATGGACAAGGAAGAAGTCTTAATAGAATCCAGTCTAGACTTAGATTCAAATGATGAACCTATAACTCATCTAAGTCTAGAGGAGGCCATTAATGAGACCAACTTGAGAGCCATCAATCCCAAAGAAATCTTAGACAATAACATGATTGATGAAAGTCATAGGCATGAAATAAAGGAGACAATATTTTCGCCTATAGACATTCATGTAGAATCATCCTTGGAGATTGGTGAGAGAGATGACATCAATGAGCATAGAAGCTACTACAAAAAGACCTCATCGAAACCATGCTCATTTGACACATCTCTTGAATCTCGTGGTCTCTCTACCATGACCACACTTGAGATCTTCAACCCCCTTATATATCATGTCCATAAAAACTTTAAAAGGGAGGTTCTAGATGCATATGTTTATCATAAACATTGCAAGTCTCGATGTACGGATCTTGAGGTAGGTAGATAAGGATTGGTGTTGGAGGGGAAACCACTTCACCATCTTGAAGTGCGATTCTGAGGTTTCCCAAAAATGAGCTTTTGATCAAGAACTAGCGCTTTCGATAGACAACATGAACTCTTGCCGGAACTGCCCTTATGAGATGAGCATAGTGAAATAATTGTGAAAATATTCCTTCAGGTATTCTTGTTACTAATCTTTCCAGGTTTGAAGCAAGATGAATGAAGGATGATGGTGTAAGGTATGTCCAACCAATTAAGCAACATTTAAACACATCCATCCAAACTTGATCTTGTTTTGCAAGAACTCAAGTGTGGGGGATATGCTTCCCTGAAAAATCTCATGCCATGTTGCTAATTTTGGTTGTCTCTACCTTTCAGCCATGCTCAATTTGCCATATAACAATCATGCCCTTTTATCTCTACTTGAATAATGAATCTCTACAATGCTTCCATGCTATCTGTGCTTGCTATAGTATGCTTAAGGTTTGGAGTATTTTCATACATCTCTTAAAAGAAGCATGGTGCTTAGTTTAGGAGTGTTGATCTTACTTCCAAAGACCTTTTAAATTAAGTGTGACGCTTAATTTAGAATGTCTTCTGAATCAAATTAGACGTGGTGTCTAGGTTGGTTCTTGAACCGAAAGTATGCTTTAGAAGACTTTGGATATTTTGTTGGACTAACCCCCGCAGGTAATTCTAAAATCCAACTGGGTAAGTCAAGAGATGAATTCAAATTAGAGATGAAGCAAGGCACACGATGAACTCCAATAACTTTGCACATTGAAGACACAACTCATTCATCATTGATGGAAGGACTGTAAGTATTAAAGATCATTCACTTTGTCTTCAACTGCAAGTTACCTTTGCCTTGAACCATGGTTGCATAAAACATGAGAAAAAACTATGCTAAGATAATCCTAAACCCATCTTTCTAATAGCATAGAGCTAATACACATAATTTAGAGACAACAATCCCCCATTCAAATCGAAATATTCCTTCGGGTATGTGTTGTCCACTAATCCTGTGCAGGCATAAAAATCTAAAATGGCAAAGAGCAAAAAGATGGCATGACAAAAAGAGCATCATCCAGGAAACAAGAGGCACTTTGAACAACTCAAAATGTGAGGCTGTCCAAACAAGGAAAGCATCGAGCAAAACAAAAAGACCATCAAAAGTCATGTACTCTTCATCACATGGTGTCATCGTGCTCCAATGATGAAGGTAACACCCAAAGGTAAATGGTCACTACTTAAAACGCCTCTCCTTGGTTTTGGTATGAACATGAATAAAGAACTTAACATGCTTGAGTAATAATCATCCATGATCAATCCTAATTAACTCAATATGTCTAGTTCTTGGAGGTTGTTCATAGCATCACTATCTTGATTTGTAGTCTTAACCAAATGAGCTAAAAAGTTACACACCTTATGCTTGGAAGATGGTAGTCATGATGGTATAAAAACCAACACATCATGTACAGATAGACAATCCTTCCTTGGGTTAAGCACTTCAACTCTTGTAGCCTAATGAACTTAAATGTTACATCCTTGCTCAACCTTCTGATCTTACCTCTTATGATGATATTGAACAAAGCACATAACATCAACTCCATGTTGTTCAACATCACTAAGGACAAGAGATGTGAAATAGAAGTTTTGGTTCTGCTGGTGTTTCCCCACCAGTAGAGCCCATACACTTGATCTCTGCCTTGTCTTCATGAGCAGGACACACTTTAAACCAAGTGTGGGGGAGTCAATTCTCTACTTTGTACAAGTGGAGGTCCTGAACCTGTCAAAGCTAAATCAAATCTCAAAATCAAGACGGGTTAGGTAGAAGAAGGTGATACATCATAAAGGGCATCATCACAGAATCTTAATCTTCACCGAAAGAGCTAGCTTGGAAAAGAAGCACTCCCATGTACCCAACCAAAGAAACTCCAATTGTGTCAACACTGGAACAATCAACAAAAGGGAGAAGTCCTGTCCGGAGGACTTAAAAATCCGAACCCTTGCTGTGAGGTAACATCGGTAGTTATCCATATTTACTTTCTTGCAATTCATGGATTATTTTCCCTTTAGCATGTTTACTTTTCCGCATTAGCATTGCATTAAAAAATAATAATACTAAATAAATAGGTATTCGTCTTATTAGATAATTCATGCATTAACTTGAAGCCCCATGTGAATAGTTCTATGGTGTGTAAAAGCCCATAGGAGTCTTCACCGTGCTGGCATAAAAATAACAAAAATAATCATGCATACATGTTTTCTTTTCTGCATAACAAAACTAGAAAATCCAAAAATAATCATTGAGCATCTTGCTGCACTGTATACACTATAACAACCTTTGAAAATCTCTCACAACAACCGGTCTGCGGAAACGGCTAACCACTAACTGCTTACCCTAATCCGTTCCATAAGTTTTGGTGTTTTGTGAGATGTTTGCTGCAGGATAACTCTAAGAGCTAGTCCACCTAGGAATCTTCATCGACATCACTTGAAGTACACCTTCCCAACACACACGCCTAATCACCGTGGTGGAGGAAGCAACTTCTTGTTGGACGAGATCGAGATTCCTCGACTACACTTGCTCTTGTAAGCATGAGCTCCACCGTGAGAACCGCTCGCCTTCAATGCTCAACCACGACAACAACCAGCTTTGGGGAAGGCATCCCCTAGGTACCCAGGTAAGTGTACCTACGCGATTATCGAGTTAGTCATAAAAAAATACCAAAAATATTTGAGCACATGAAGGTTCACCATAGTATCATAAGAAAACTTAAAAATACCAAAAATATGTGGACACATGAAGGTCCATGCTTTTTAGAGTCTTAAGAGTCTTATATAGTATTAGTATTAAAAATGTAAAACCAAATAAAAATATTTGTTTAGATAGAGTCAATAAATAGGCAAGCCCTCGAAGATGATCACTAAAGATGAAAATGATGAAATGCTGCTCTGTCATAACACCTTTGAAGTGCCCAGTTTTTAGACATAAGTTTTCCCAAGTTTTGGCTTTAACTGTTTTGACATGAAGATTTGCTCTGAGCCTGAAACTTGTGGGTTGCATATGCTTGAACTAAGTCTAGGTAATTGATTGATCTGATTGAGAAAGTTTGAGTTGCTATTTATCTTGTTCTCGAGTGACACTAGAGTTCGGAGATTTATCTTTTGAAAAAATACAAAAACCTTACATGATGAGTTCTGTATGACAAAGCTTACATTCCCACCAGAGCCAAAAATGATGAGATAGGCTAGATAAACATCCACATATATGCTTCTTGTCTTGCATTGAGTTTCGTCAACCTTTGTGACCCTTGTGAGAGACTTGTCATGCTCTTGAATCAAGATCCACTTACACTCCACCTTCATATGCACTACTCTACATTAGAGTAGGTGCAACAACATGCCATTCCATCTACACCCATCCAAAAATGTTTTGCTCCTACACTAGGAGAGAACACCAAAAATACTTCTATTAGATAGCCACCCAATAAATGCTCCATGTTCTTGTTGCTATCTCTAAAAAAATCTTTTTATGCCAAAAGGAGTGTTATGAGCTATGCAAAAGTTATCATGAAACAAAAAAATAAAACTAAGGGAGTTGAAGAGCAATGGGTACTTAGATGCCCCGCCTCCCCGATGAAAAAAAAAAAAAAAAAGAGAGAAAAAGATAGCTCATTCTCTCTCGGCCAAGTTTCATATTCTAAATGAGAGATATGTCTTCAAGGAGCATAGTATGAATTAGGTTCCATCACATATCCACCATATCCATACACTTGCACGTCTTGATTCGATTGTATGACTTGTTTCTCCATGGATCCATTGTTTGACTTGACAACATATGCATTGCAAGTTTGCTCTTTCAAGTTTTCTCCTTACCTATGAGCTTCACAAAAGCCTTAGTTATAGGATAAAAAGAAAGGCAACCATCATCACTGTCTTAGTGAGAGTCCACAAATACCACATATACTAAGAGATTTGAGAGTGTCATACATGGGAAACTCTGAGTTTTATTTGAAAACTTCTAAAAACTCTGGAATGATAGTTAAACAAAGAGCTTGATACATAGTGCTTGGCTGGATCTTTCTGTCTTTCGATTGCTCAAGACCCAAGTAAGAGCTGATAAGCCCCATGGTTAAAGGTAACATGAGTAAGTTTGAAAGTCAGCTCAGTTATTGCTTAAGCTTGGAGGAGAATTTTTGTCTAAATGCAGGTATACTTCTGAGGAGTTACATCAAGATGGCTACAATGCTTAAAACTTATACATATCTTTTGATAAGCTTTCTAAGCTTAGCTTTGCTAAGGGACTAGCAAAGGTTAAGTGTGGGGGTGTTGTTGACGGCTATTAACGACCAAATTTACCCGTCAACTAACTCCTGAAAGAGGCACATTGGCCATCACCAACATAGACTTAGGGTTTACACTAATGGAATTCCACGAGTTTTGGTGAATCCTTGTCTCTACAGGTACACATCGGAAAAGCTATCAAAAAGGACCAATGTGACAGATTGCAAGCACCTCAAATGATGAATTGGAATACACCATTGCGAAGAGCTCGTCGAGACGATCGAAATGGACATATCATTTGCCATTTTTGGAGTTCCGGATGAAAATATATGAATTCCACCGCGGGGGCTGCACTAGAAGACTCCAGAAGACGCGAGAAGACACCACGGCGAAGCGGACCGCGAACGGCCCCGAGAGCGACCGCCGGTTCGGCCCCGGACCGGCCGGTCCGCTACAATGGCCAAACGGGCCCAACCTTCGGCCCACGTGCTCCACCGCCTTAGGGTTTCAATCTTAGCCGCCCCGCCAAACTCGGTTTGATCCAAGGGCTCACGCTCATCCCATCGGGCTATAAAAGGAGGGGGCAGGACCCCCCCAGGGCATCACACATTCATTTGCAATTCTCTCAACCCCTAATTGAGAGGTGTCCCTCGAATGGATAACCTCTCCGGGGCTAGAGATCAAGAGAAGATTAGTCCTCTCTAGGATCTAGTCTTTAGATAATAGTGAGATGGAGAGTGAGGGAAGAGTTAGGAGGAGGTGCCGGCTGCTCCGGTGCCCTCTCTACGCTTGTACCTTGGCGGGATCAAGCTCTACTTGAGCTTGCTCTGGGATGTCTCTGGTGATCAACTTCTAATCAAGTAAGTTCTATGCCTATATTGTTTATCTGGATCACGACTCTCTTTGAGTGCTTTATTCTCTTCCTAGGGGGATTAGAGCATTATCGTAGGTGTAAGCATGGTGCTTAGGCTTAGGATAATCGTGGATGCACCCTACATTCCGGATTTGGTGGTAGCTCGCGGAGGTGACTTATAGCTCTGTTGAATCCTATGTATCTCACTATCCCGTTTGTAGGCCAAGTAGGACGCGGTTGCTAAGGAGATCTACATCCTATGTCGGTGTCTCTCCTTATGTAATGTCCCCAGTTAGCAATATAAGACATAGACTTACCCAAGTTAGAAGGAGAAAACCATAGTTATCCTCTCTACTCTCCTATTATCATCAACCTTGATTGCTGCTCTCAACCCTATTAATTGTCGCCCTAGTTCTACTTTAGTTCTATCTTAGTCTAGTCTCTACCTTCACCTTACTGCTACCCTTAGTTAAGTTAGACCGTAGTTGATCTTACACCTTTCTCAGTGGAACGAAACCTGGAATACTCTGGAATAAAGCTACAACGGTATCCGTGCGCTTGCGGATCATTCAGTGGGCGTTAACAGATATCAACACTCTTTTTGGCGTCGTTGCTGGGGATAGGGATTTATCTCTATTTTTGATAACGACGTTAAGAAGTGTCAACACTTGTATATTTCTCAAATAATACACGTCAGGGCTAAATCACTTATAGTTAAAAGAACTAGTTAAATAAATATGCCTCTCAATAATAACTAAAGCAAGACTAATTAATGAAATCCTAATTAAAGAATCACCAGTACTTAATTAAACAAAACATAACTAAATAATTAGAGCATCAATTTATTAGATGAAACCCTAAAAACTAAAGAAAGACTAATTAATGAAACCCTAATTAAAGCCTCACCACTACTTAATTTAACAAAACATAACTAAATAATTAAAGAAAAACTAATTTCAAGCATCAATATGACAAATAAACTAATAATTAAATAAGAGTAAACATAATTAAATGAACTAAACATAATAATTTAAAGCATCAATTTATTAGATGAAACCCTAAAAACTAAAGCAAGACTAAATAATGAAACCCTAATCAAAGCCTCACCACTACTTAATTTAACAAAACATAACTACATATTAAACAAACACTAATTTCGAGCATCAATATGACACATAAACTAATAATTAAGTAAGAGTAACTAATAATTAATAAAACCCTAATTAAAGAATCACCACTAAAAAACATCACTACTAGCTAATAATTAAACTAAACATAACTAAATATTTAAATAAGAGTAACTAATAAAACTCTAAAGGTTAAACTCTAGATAAAAAAGTGAAACCCTAGATAAATAGTGACTAGAATTATTGAAAAAAAACAAAAACCTAGCTACTTTTCTCTCTCACTTGAGGTGAAACCCTAGATCTCAAAAGTGGGTGGGGTTGAGCAAGAATGGTGGAAATAAGGCAAGAAACACATAAACTAACCTTTTTTAGTTACTTCCTCAGAAGAAATCAAGATCAAACCCCCCCCCGTATTTGGTGAAATCTGGACCTCCAAAGCTCCTCCCATGAAAGAACTGTTGGGCTACAGTTCTGTTGGAGCACCGGGTGGGGAGGAAGAAGGGGGTATATATAGGAGAAGCTCAACACAGGCGGTTGACATAAGGAAACCGCCTTTGTGAAAATGGCGTCATTTTTCACAAAGCGGTTTTCTTATGCAGCCGCATGTGGAAAATGTACACTAGCACCTGCGGTTCCTTAAGTGAACCGCCAGTGTAAATGACACCATTTACATTGGGCGGTTCACTTAAGGAACCGCCAGTGCTAGGCCTTTTCCACAGGCGGCTCTAAAGTTGGGGCCCGCTTGTCGATTTTTCGATGGCATCTCTCGGCTAAAACACTTTGTATAAATAAATTCACACCGTCGGCACAAATGCTTTGTGTACTA